>CAJVPQ010001134.1:0-20200 GCA_910591825.1 Funneliformis caledonium
ACTGTGGCGTAGCATTTTTTTAATCATTATTTACTCAAAATCAATTTCTTATCCCGTAAGGTGATTTTAATAGCTTAACCTCCATATATTATTAATATTAATAATAAATACTTAATAATATAATATTATATATTATAAAAAATTATTTATTAATAATTTCTTTTCTTTCTATTATAAAGTATTTATTTTATTTTATTTTAATAAACTAAATTAGTAAATTTTAAATTTAAAAAAATATCAAAATTATTTATATATAATTTAAAATATAATAAGTAAATTAATATTAAATTTTAACCTAATTTACTAATTACTTATAAAATTAATTAATTTTTTTTAGTAGTTTCTTTTCTTTCTACTGCAAAAATATCCATATATAAAAATAATATTAGTAAATTACTAATATTTTATAATTTACTAATACTTATAATAAAAAGAAAACTGATAATAAAATAAACTTTTTTTAGTATCATATAGTCCTAAAAATAAGCATTATATAACACACTTCTTTTATAATAATTTATTTATTTGTTATATAAAATTTATTTTATTATTAGTTATATATATATTAATAAATTCATATATATTACGTGATACTTATTTTCAGAACTATATGATAATTATTTTTTTCTTTATTCTAAATATTTATATAATTTAACATTACTTTAAACTTCTAAATAATCTATATTTAATATCTAAAATATCTAAATTTAAAATTTAAAAAAGCATTTTTTTATCAAAATAACAAAATAAAAAAAGTAATAAAAAAATTTAATAATTTCATAAAATATATGTTATTATAAATATATAATATATCAAAATAATATTATAGCATAAATATAAAATACTAAGTTATTTATAAACTTATGATATTAAGATTTCAAAATTTAAAAATAAAAAATTAATAGATTAATATAAAAAATTTGAAATTATAATATATATTAATTATAAAATTTTCAAAATATAATATTTACATTCTTCTAATAATAATAATTAATATTTAATAAATATTATTTTAAATAGTTTTAGCTATTTTTTAATATAAGTAATTAATATTTTTAATTAATATTTTATATTTGTTAAAATTTTATTAATAAATTATATATTAAAAATATTAATTATTTATTAATTTTGAAATAGAATAAATTTAATTTATTTGAATATTAAATAAATTTATTAATATAAAATTTCCAATATAATTTTCAAATAATATATCTTAAGTATTATGAAATATTGATATTTTTCTAAAAAATTAACTTTGATAATAAATTCTATAAAAAGATCAATATATAGTATTATAAATAAATAATTAGTAAATAAAAATATTATATAAATACTTTGCAGTAAAGAGAAAAAAATTATCAAAAAAGTTTTTTTTTACTTTATAATCTAAATATTATTTTTTTAATAAAATAAATTCAGATTTAATATTAACTCAAAAAATTTTTTTTGATAGTTTCCTCCTTTTTATTGCAAGTACTTATATATTATTAAAGAATTATACTAATTTTGATAAACTGATTTTTTACCAATAATTAAATATATAAATTACAAATTAAGATATTAATACAATAGTGAGTAAAAGAAACGCAACTACTATTAGTTACTTTTAAAAGCTTATAACAGATTAACTATAAAGCTAAAATTATAATTTTATATTTATTTTAAAGCCCAAATCTTATAAATTTTTTAATCCAATTTTTATATAATATTGGATGATCTTTGATCAACAATTTTCTTATAATCTACAGGCCTAATTTAGATATAATTTAGCTTGTTAAATTATCACACTGTGGAGAATCTGAATCTTTTATCAGTTTTATAGTAGTGAGTCTACTAAAAAAAATTTTCTATACTTAAAGTTTATTAAATAAGAAATTCTAATATAAATCATTAAACTACACAAGTTTAATATTATTAACTGGGTATTAAATTTATATCAGATTATTCTTCAAGATTTAGACTTTAAAATAAATATAAAATTATGATTTGAATCTCTATAGTTAACCTGTTATAAGCTTTTAAAGGTAACAAATAGTAGTTGCGTTTCTTTTGCTTACTATTATATTGTATTTATTATTACAATAATATTTGAATACATAAAATTATGTTAAATTTATTTTCATAATATTATTTATAGAATTAAATAATCTAGTTTCTTAAATTTATCAGTTTGTATATTTATTTCTAAGTTAAAATATAATAAATATATTGGATTTCTTTTTTTATACTATTTTATCTTTTTTAAATTTATTTTATACTTTAATATTAAAATAAAATAATTAATAATTTTTTGTATTACTATGAATTAAAATTTACTTTATAAGAATAAATAAAAATTACTTATGTTCTTAACCTTTAAAAAATATCATTTGAATCTGTACTTATTATTTATTATATTAGAATTGGAATTTATTAAAAAAGAAAATATTATTTTTTTTAAATCAATTAAATAAAAAAATATAAATATATAATTAAATAAAACTATGAAAAATAAATTAAAATTTAATGTAAATTTATTAATAATATTATTTAAGATATAATATTATAAATTAATTTCTTCAAATGATTTATTTCATGATTTATTTTTCTTTACTAATGCTTAATTTTTATAATTTTTATATTAATATTTTTCTTTTAGAATATTATGATATTTTACGATTTGTTATACTTTATATAATTTTGCAATTTAATTAATAAATGAATTTAATTTTTTATATTAACATTTTTCTTAAAATATATTTCAGATTATAATGTTAATAATAAAAATATAGATAATTAATAATTAATAATTTATATAATATATAATATATTTTATCTATTTTTTGTAAATAAAATTAGAATTATAATCTTTTAATCACATAGAAAAATAATTTTTATAATCTTAGATTGATTTAACAATATCAGATAATTTGTTTTATCTTTATTTAATACAAATTCTTACTAGTTTATTTTTAACCTATAAATAATAATATTATATCTATTATCATTTTCTTTTTTTAAAACTAAAAGTATTTAATAAATGGTATTTACTATTATATAATCCTAATAAATAAGTATTAAAATAAAATAGTCTTTTAAAAAAACAAATTAATTTAGACTTATTTATAAATATATGAAATAAACCTTTTTATTAATAAATTATCAACATCTTTTACTTTTTCATAATCCAAATTAATAAAAATTTTTATTTTCTACTGACTACTTCAATAAAAGAACAAAAATGTAGATAAATTATATAAAACTATCTTTTAATTTTAAAATATTTTATAATAACTGCAATAATAGTATTACATTGGATTTATTATTTTTTAATGATGTAATATAGACATATAATTATTGTTTAATTTATCTTTATTATATATATTTTTTATTTTATCTTTATATTAAGAAAATTTTTGAAATTTCTAGTTGATTTATTCAATTATTAAAAGTAATTTCAGTATTATTTATTCAAAAATTTTCAAAAAAATTTTATATTTTTAAGAAAAATTATATTTATTAAGAAAATTAATATAAATTATTATGAAAATCTTTTTTTTTAACATGTTATATTTAGAAATTAGTAAGAAAAAATTAAAAGAAAGTAAAAACTATTTTGCTTCTTATCAATAAATTATACTTTTTTATACTTTTTTATATATTATTATAATTACAACATTAATTTAAAGCATGATCTTATATAATTATACAATAACTATTATTTATATTAAAATTATTTTTTTATTATTTTAAATTAATTTAACCAATTTGAATTTAATCAAGTTTTTCTATTTTATTAAAAATTAATTTAATTAAATTTTAATAGTATTTTTATCAATAATATATTGTTTAAATATATTAAATATATTAATTTTATTACATTATATATAATAATTATTTATATTAAAATAAATTTATTTATTTGTGATTACCTAATTTTAAAATTTTAAATTAATAAATCTTATGAGTTTTATAAAAAATCCTTATAATTTATATAAATTATTTAAAAATTAATTATTTTCTTAAATATTATTTATATTTTTTTTTGATTTTAAATTTAATATAATAAATATTTCTATTATTTAGAATTTTCTTATTTTGGATATATAGAATAAACTTGATACCTTAAAAACTTACTTTTTAATTACTAGTCATTAATACGTTCTCTAGGTAACTCAATAAACCACGATAGCACAAAAATCTTTTGAACTTAATCTTCTCAAATTTTACATCTCTTTTTTAAAATTAGAGGTAGTCTAATAAGGGCAAGTAATAATAATATGGTTATACTTCCTCATCAATATCTATAAAACCATCATTTCCGTCGGCTTCACTGAAAATGTACATATTCGTATAAGTATTCATACTTGTATCTGAAAAATCAGCGTTGGTCATCTTGGTGGAAAAAGTTTTCTTATTCAATGGATTCAGATCTTCTAGGATGTATAGGATCAGACGCATTCTTATTGGTCCTTGCTCGAGTAAAAAGATGAAGAATCAAATGAGTTAGTGAGGTATTAATTATTTCGATCTTAAATTACTAGAGAAATAACAGAAATAAATATATTGAGCATTTTGCAAAAAATAGTGTCACCATAAAGTATCTTACGAAAATTCGGTCGACGTTTATCTGATCGACCACAACTTGATAGGAGTAAATTTAAAAAATTTCCAAAATAGGTAAGAATCTTTCGAAATAACTATATTTTGAATAAAAATTTCCATTTTTTATTTATCATTTTTCGCACAAAGAAAAAAAAAAATTTAATTATCTACATTCTTTTAACCAAAGAAACAAAAGATTTCCATCCCGGTAAACTATTAACAATCTCCGAAAAATCCAATCCACTTTCATTATTATTGTTTACGTTATCACTAGATTCTAAAAAATTATTTTTTTCTTTTTCTTGAGTGCCTTCAATGTTAAAATTAGGAATTTCTAGCTCTTTTTGAGCTATTTTGCTATTCATAGAAACTGTTGATTCAAAAATAGGATCATTTTGCGTATTTTCCGGGATTTGTGGTATAACATGAACAGGGAACAATCTACCAACATTATCTCTTAAACCAAGAGGACTAAATTTTTCTGATGTTGAAATATTAATATGATCTGGTTTCATAATACCAATATTAGTTAAATTAAAATTTAGTTCTGTGCCAATATTATTATGTGTATTGCTATCAACTTTTGTCTGAGGAAATTCAAAATCCTTCTCAGAACTTGTTTGAGATAAATCTGCAAAAATTCCTCCAAGTTTTCTTTCAGCATTAATAAAGAAATCGCCATTGAACGTATTGGCTTTGTTACCTTGATCATCTTGAAAATATGAAAAATTAGAATTTTTTAATTTAATCAATTATGAATTAAGATAATTCTATGTCTTACCATTTACCCAGCTTGAGGAGGGCCTTTGATGACTTTTATTTTGTAAAACATCAGCAAAGCAAGCTAAACTTTCTGTTGTAGGAGTTTCAGCACATGTGCTGATTTTACTGACACGACTAATGGATTTTGGCCTCGCTAAATAATTAACATAAAAAGATTAGAAATTTTCATGTTATATATTAAATATTAACATTAATCACCTAAGTTTTTATCTAAGAAATTTAAACCGTTAAATTTTGACGTCAATTCTTCCTGATCCGAATCCGAAACTATTTCTTTGTCTAATTTATTATTCTCTACATCTTCAAATTTTGTTTTCGATATAAAATTCTTGCCCTCTTCAGTAGGTACATTTGTTCTAAAGCATTCAGCATTAATTGCTGAGCTGTAACTATGATCAACTTTTGATAAATAGTCTTTAATATTTTGTTGGTGGTCACCTATCTGATTTAAATAATCTTTCATATTCTCTTGTCCTGCTAATAACAGCAAATATTCATCCATTTGAGAAATAGATGTCATTTGATTGACATTAAACGGCAATTGTGTTGTTGTGTCGTTCTTAACATCTAAAATGTAAAAATATAAAAAGCCATCAATGTATATTCAAATATCGATGATGCAAATTATAAATAACTTATCAATAATCAACCTTGAACCTTATTCAAATCTTCATTTTTACATTGTTGTTTTTGCGCAAATTGAAAAGTACTAAAGTCATTATAATTTTGTCCATCGAATTCATTGTCACTAATGAATTCATTTTTCTCACTTTCTGGAGTTAAGCGAACAAATATCTTTTCCCAATCCTCTTCCGTATAAACACTATGTTGCGATACTAAACTTGCATCTTCACGAGATTTAATCATATTTTCCATTCCACTATCGTTTTTCCCGAACAATGATTCCAAGACACTTCCAAAATATCCTGACCCATCATTTTGGTGATTAATCTCATTTGAATTCCCTGATCTACCAACACGACTTGCAATATCATTAATAGATTGTTCCTGTTTCTTTAATCTTCGCTCCCAATTAATTAAGTCTAATCTCTTATCAACTAAATCTTGAGCGACCTCCAGCGCAATTTCTAATCGCTTTTCCTTCCTAGTTAATTGTCCTTCAACTCTTTGAAACCCTTCAATAGCTTTCTGAAGTTGCTTCAAAAGAGCATCAAGAGAATTACTTGTAGCGTTAAAGTCGTTAGGTGGCCGATCCAGAGATAGACTAGTAAAAAAATGTTGACCATTTTAGTCATAGATAATAAAACTTGGAATTTAAAATTTTAGTAAAAAGAAATTAATTAACAATAAACCTTAAAGCATCAATTATATCTCTCGTATGTTTGCCTGTTATAGTTTCCAACAGCTCTCTAACAAGTTTTTTCCCATTTTTCACCTTCTTTCCATGCACCGAGATTACTTCATACTTTTCAATCAAATCAGTAACTATTTTTTGCATAGCTTCCAAAGTTTGATGACGCTCTAATGAGACTTTATCCCGAGATTCTATTTTCTTTTTTGTCGACCGAATCTTTGATAATAAATCTAGTAATTTCTTTGAGCTATTATTTGCTGAATCATCATCATCAGATGAAATGTCTTCAGAACTTGAATCATCTCCATCTGTATCATTTGATGGAATTTGTGAGCAACTTTCCACACTTTTGATTTTTTCAGGTTCATCAAATTCTTCGGATTGTTCTAACCAGGTCTGAACTTTTGCAATTGATTGAGGAATATAGTTTTGTCTTGATAATGTCTCTTCTAAGTGTAAAGACTGTGTTGGTTTTTCTAATAAGGGCTTTGATATTGAATTTACTTCCTGTATTTTTTTCGGTAATTTAAGGTGATTAGATGAAAACTTATGATATAATGATTGTGGGACAAGATCTGGTTGATTCGATTGTTCTGTTTTAGATTGAAGATTGGTTTTAAAATCTAAAGGAATTTGAGGTTTCGGCTGAAATGATTGTCGAGTAGTATGTAATGTTGACTGACCATCGTTCTGTAAAGATAACGGTTTTTGATCCTGTAACGATTTAGTTTTTTTTAAAATTTGACCCCGTGAATCAATAGTTCCTGCTGACTCAGCTTCATTCTCTCTAGGATGTGTTAAAATTGCTGCTCCATCATTAGCTACTTGGAGCTCTTCATTTTCATCAATAGTAGGCTGTAATATATATCTTTCTTTCAAAATCTGGTTAAAAGATTGTTCTGATGCTAAAGCGTTTGAAACATTCCCTTGATAATTATAAGATTTACTGGTGAATAAAGTCCCACGCGATTGATCATTTTCTTTTAACATTAAAAGAAATTTACTCCATCCGATATTATCTGGTGTCAAATTTTCCCAGTATTCTATATTTTCATCATTTTCTTCCGAAACATTCATTGAAAGATTTCTTGATTCTCTTGCAATCTCCGCCATTCTTTCTCTTCTCTTTTGTTTTCTGACCTCTTTATATTCATCATCTATAGTGTCTTCATTGAGCCTTGTCCCCTGAATTTTGGCTTCCTGCAGCGCAAGATGATCCATCTTTTCTTTCCTTTGTTTCTGTTTAGTTTCCTCTAATTGTCTCATTCTTCTTTTCGTTTCTTCTTTGATTACTTGTTTTCTTATTAATTCAAATTCTTGCTTACGTCTAGCTTTGTCTTGAAGTTTTGCTTTATATTTCACGTATGAATGATTTTGTGAACCGTATTTCTTTGACTTTGGTATAATCTCTTCATTTTCTTGTAAATATTCAAAATTGTATACTCCTCTCGTATTATCATCTGCAACGCTTGACGCGACGTTAGATAACTGTGATTGAGACCTTGGTAACCTATATAATGGTTGTTTATTAGTGTCAAAATCCTTTTGATTTTTTGCATAACCATTCATTTGAAAAGAACTCTCGTGATTCACGTTAAATTCTTGTTCATCATCATTTTGCTTACAATCTTGTATTTTAACATTTTTATTTTTCTTTGGAGCATCATGTTTAATTCTCAATCTTTCCTGAACTTTAATCAATATGTCAACATCATTTACATTTTCCAAATAATGAGAAAACAAAGGTGATTGCTGCTGATTCTGCTTTTTACGTCGTTCCTTATCTAAACCGTTTAATTTATTTAATCTTTCTTTACGTTTACCCTTCTTTACTATTGAAACAAGATTTTTTTTGTCAGAATTATCAGGAAAACGGGAACCTAAGTTTTTAAATTTTGCTAAAACACAGTCTTCTAGTTCTTCATTTTCCAATGTACGTATTGATGGTGAACGATATGTTTCAATAGTTCCTAAATTTTCATTCTCACTCTCATTTTCATTTGATATTTGTGACATATGAATACCGTTTGATGTATCAAATAACGAATCTTTGATTTTTTTTTTAGAATTACGTGTTTGGCTTTGTTGCTGCACAGACATGAAACAGTAATACGGTATGTATGTGTTTTTTTAAACTAAATCAATTATTTAAAGAATCTTTAAAACGGCAATTGAACAAACTTTTTGTAAAATCAAATAAATATCTAAAAATAAAACAACCAAAAAATGAGAAAATAAATGAGCCGCGTGAAATCGGGACTTTTAAGTTTCCGACTAGGTAGATCATGTGATATAATGTTTCGGTAGATTACCCGAAACTTTAATTTGGCAAACTAACATAATCCGCAATAAACACCTGATTCAAAAAGTATAAATAAATAGAGTAACAAAAGCTCAAAGGTCAACTCCGAATGCTACAAACTATCTTTGCTTTTTGAATCAAGTAAGTGAAATTACTATCAAAAAGACGAGAAAAATTAGATTTAAATTATACAGCATAGTAAAATGCCGAGTGAGCTTCTTTCTATTATATTTTTCCGGCGTTTAATGAGAGCCGATATATTGTTTTGTGTATTTATTTTCGGTTATACGAACACGATTATTTAAATAAATTATTAATTTATAATTTAGGTGTAGAACTTCTTTTACCTTTGGGTGAGTTATTGTCCGTTCAACAGCAACCCATTCCTAAAATCAAGTCGCTCAAAGGAATAGCTATTCACCGTTGTTATCATGACTTGTCAACATACGATGGTAAAATCAAATCTACTCAGATTCAAACGAATCATAGGAACAAATTTCAACATTTGAGACTGACAGAGGCTCAAAAATCCAAAAGTGATGTTACTAGAAACAATAAATCTTTAAACGTTCTTCCGACAAAAGCAAATCCTTTAAAGTCTATAGACATTTATTATTCAAACAACAATTGTTATATCTTGAAAATTTATAATGATTTTGCATTAATGGCGATGAAGAATTTCAACAAGGATCAATTTATTACTAAATTCACTGGAAGTGGGATACAATGTGTGCAATTTATTGAAAGAAACACTTTAGCCAATGAATTATATATAGAGTTTTGTTCTGAAAGATCTTTAAGTCCTTCTGAAATGACTGTTTTCATTAGCAGAAAGGAGAATCCTAATTGTTACATAATTAAGACTTTTGATTCGGGACGAGTCATTTTAAGCGTTTATGCCAGTAGTGACGTTGATGTAGGAGAAGAACTTTCAATTGGAACAATTTGGTCAAGTAAAAATTCAGGTCCTTGTATAAATGGTCTACTTAACAGTCAAAGAGATTGGTTTAAGGACTTGACATTAACTGATATTAAAAATGACATTTATCAAAATATTTCAATTTATTTGAACACAGAGGAAAGATATTATATGAACAACGATCCTGATCTCTTAGTAGATACTGCTACATTAGAAAATGAAATCTTAGAACATTTTCTTGGTTATCAGTCTAACCGAGTTTCAATCGATGATTTGGTAGAGGTGACGATTAAATTATTTAAATTAAATTTTAATGATAAAGAATTCATTAAATACACAATATCGTGTTTAAATAATCATGTTAGTATTAGCCAAAAAGTATCCATTTTATTTAATACTTGCAGACTATTTATTCTTTGGTGGAATGATATCAACGAGTTGACCACAGCATCTAAATTAGAAAGGTTTGCAGTATGTTGGTCATTATCATTCAATGGAATGATGGAAGTATATATGAATGCTGAAGCATGGGCAAAAAATTTAGTAATTTCTTTTAATAAATTTAGTGAATATCTTTGGCAATGCTTAGAAGCTATTGGGTGGGAAACCGTAACTACTGTTGCTTCTTATAATTATTTTCTTTTTCAATTATCTAATGCTTATGGTATTTAGAATAATATTTTATTATCATATTGGTTATTTATAATTTAATAATTATTATTTAAATATTATATGATTTTATTTATATATTTTAATTAATTTATAAATAATTTATCTTATAGTTTTAAAATTTAGATTATAAAAAAAAATTTTTGGTGAAAAAAAAAAATGAAAAACACAATGAATATATCATTGATATGATGAATGGAATCTCAATAAATCCATTAACATCGTATAGTGATTTAGAAGAAAACTTTCGACTCTTAGAAATATTTCACGGCGTAATATACACATGGAGTATAATAAATTTTAAAGTTTTTTTTTTAAGATTATTATTAATAATATAAGATAATTAATAAGAAAATCATATTTTAATAAATTTATAATATTTATATAGTTTAAACATTTTTATATTATTAAAAGCTAAAAATATATATAATATTTTTTATTTTCTATATTACTAAATTTTTATGATATTTAGATTTTATATATAAATAAATTATAAAAATATTATTTTCATAATTTTGTATATAAATTTATTTATAATTTTATTTATTATTTGAAATTTTAATATTTATAAATTATTATTATATATGGGTATTTGAATACAGATTATATGATACAGCTAGTATTTAACAAAATTAAATCAGATTAGATTTTATTCAAGTCTGATTTATTTGATTTTATTTTTATAGATCTAATTTGAATCCAAATTTAATTAAAATTCAAATCTTATCTGATTAAAATCTAGTTTTAAAAGAAATCTAAAAAGTTTTTTTATATTAAAAAGAAATAATTTTAATTTTAAAATAGATCTTAAAATATTATATATTTTAATATAGTAGCTATTAAAAAAAATGCAAATGATCATGTTTTAGGTTTAAAAATCTATAATTTATTAACTATAAATGCTAGAATTATAATTTTATATATTTTTTAATTTTTAGGTTTTGAAAATTATTTTATATTAAAAGTTTTTTTAATTAAGAATATCAATTTTACATAAATTATTAATTTATATAAAAAATCTGTATTTAGTAAAATTTTGCTAGTAGAAAAAATTTTTAAGTAATGTAGGTAGGATAATGCCTTTTATATTATTTTTGTTATATAAGTATACTAAGTTTTATAAGCATAAGGCTAATAATTACTGAGCTATTTAAATCTAAACATTATCAATTTACTTATAAAATTATTTTTTTAAAATAATTTTATAAGTAAATTAGTAATGTTTAAATTTAAATAGCTTAGTAATTACTAGCTTTATTCTTATAAAACTTGGCATATTTATATAATAAAAGTAGATCTAATATATATAAAGAGCAACATCCTACCTATACTACTTAAAATTTTTTTTTACTAACAAAATTTTACTAAGTACAGATTTTTAGTATAATTAATAATTTATGTAAAATTGATATTCTTAATTAAAAAATTTTCTAATATAAAATAATTTTCAAAACTTAAGGATTAAAAAATTATATAAAATTATAACTCTAACATTTATAATTAATAAGTTATAAGTTTTATACCTAAAAAATACTATTTGCATTTTCTTTTGATAGTTACTATATATCTTTATATTATATTTTTATTATAATATTTATATGTTTATTATATAAATAAAAATTATTTAATATAGTTTTATTTTAAAATTAAATTTAAAATAAATAAATAATAAATTATTAAAAATAAATTTAAAATATATAGTTCCTATCAAAAGTAATGGTAGAAATATTATTTTTTTATAGATTGCAATATCTCCATTATTTTGATTTGGCTTATTATTTATTAGGTCAAATTGGATAATAGAATGTTTATATAAAATAAACAATAAAAAAAACAAATTAAACTTTTTTATTACTCACTGAAATGAAAATGCTATCAATATCTATTAAAATAAATCATAAAGTTATATATATAATTCAAGAGAAATTTTCACCTGAACTAAATTCTCTTGTGATTTTATGAAAGATATATTATCTTTTTTTAAAAAATAGTAACATTCTTAAAATTTATAAACCTAGTCAACCACAATATTTAACATTTTAAAAATGTTATTATATTAGAATGATCATTAAGAATGATCATTTCACTATAGTAAAAGAATTAAAGGTTATACTTGAAAAAAGAATTTGAATTTAAAAGTTAGTGAAGTAACTATCTGATAAGAATTTTACTATTTTAGTTATATAGCAGATTTTCTTTAGACAGTCTTTCTTTTAATCTAAAAGTAAAAATAATTATTTATCTTAAGTGTGTAACTATTTGTATTATGATTAGAAAAATGTAGTTTTTTGATGAGACTATAATTCAAATATTCAAGATTTTAGCATAGTCTAAAGATAATAATCCTATTCAACTTATGATTAACTATCCTTTTAAGATCTATGATCAATGTCAAGAAAAAGGTTAATATATATATATTTACTGAAAATCTTGATTATTATTTGTACTACCAAATTTTTGACAATCATCTCTATGATAATGCAAGTAATTACTAGATCACTGTTGAATTTTTAACAAGATAATGATCTAAAATATATTTTAAAGATATTAAAAAAAACTTAAAAACTCACTTTTTAAATTGAGTTCTTTCTTGACCTTCTTATAGTTTAAATTTTAACTCATTAGAAATATTTGGATTATTTTAAAAAAAATTGAGAAAAGTTTTAAAAATATGGTTGCATAAAAAAATTTTTAAATAAAAATTTTTTAATATAATTTGTAAAGAATGAGATAATCTTGATATCTCTATATTACTTAACTATATTAATAACATGCCTAATTAAATTTAAGTATATATTAATATAAATAGAGCATATATTACATATTAATTATTAATAAATTTATAAATATTGTTTTTATCTTTATTTTAAAAAAATTTACTTATATTTTGATATAATTATATATAAAAGATTAAAAAAAACTATTCACTATTACTTTTGACAAGAATTGTAATAATTTGTTATAATATTTATAAAAGTATAAATTATTATGATTTAATTAAATATTGATTATTTTATTAATTTTAATAATATAAAATACTATTAAAAATATATTTTAAAAAAAATATAAACTAATTTTATTATTTATAATTATTAGAATTAAAATATTATATATTTATTATTTAAAATAAATTTTAATTATTAAATTATATAATATAAATCAATATTTAATATAATTATATATAAATTATTTATTAAAAAAATATTAGTTATTTTTAAATATATTTAATAATATATATTTTATATATAATAATATTATAATAATAATATATAATTATATAAAAATTTTGTAATAAAATGAAATTACCAAAAAATTTTTTTTGAATAATAAAATAAAAAAATTTTTTTTTTTACTACAAAGTATTTATATATAAAGTATTTAAAATATTATAAATTAATAAAATAGAATTTAATAAGATAAAATATAATATAATAAAATAGTATCCTTAATTCTTTAATTTTATATATATTTATTAATCCAGAGCAAAGTAGAGGACTATATAATTCTATGCTGTTTGACTTAAGATATCCATTTTCCTTCCGCTCATAAACTAAGTTGATCAATATTATTAGTTCTTATTGATACATAAACTTTAAAATAGTAAAATAGCATGTTATTGTTTACATTTTTAAATTTAAATTAAACTCAAATAAATTATACCACTAAACTAAAATAAATATACCACTAAAAATATATCACTAAAAAATATATCACAAAAAAAATACCACTAAAAAAAATCACTAAAAAATAGCACAAAAAAAAAAATTTTGTTCACTCTCTCGATATCATAGAAATTAGATGTTCTTCTTTGACCTTCCTTTCTTATAATCTTATGCAATTCTGAATCCGTTAAAGTCTTTCGTAAGTAAATTGCTTGAAATAAATGTCATTGAGTAAACGAACTCTTGACACTGTAACAAATGGAAATTTTTTGCATCACGTGTATTAATTTTTTTGTATTATATTAGTTAAGAAATAATAATCACGTAATATACAATTAATTGTCCTTTATTGGTTAAAACTTTAGCTCTGGACTTAACAACGGCTTGCCATTTTCTAGTATAATAAATTTATATGTTTTGTATTTAAATAAAGAAATGTAAGTATAATTAATAAAAATAATGTTACATCTAAGATTGCTTATTTAAATTTATTTTAGATTTGAACTATAGTTTCATTAATTTTTTACTAAGGTTTTGATATAGTTTTGCATTTTTATAAGCTTTGATATAGTTTTACCTTTTTTAGAATTTTGCAGATTTTTTAATAAAATTTTAATATAATTTTGTTAAATTTTACCTTTTTCTATTTAAATGACTTGCAAAAATTTTAGGTTTCATTTAGCAACTTTAGTTACAACATATAATACTTATTTGTTATCTATTATAATATTATAATACTTATTTATTACTAATTGTAACTAATTGAGATATTATCTTTAGTAATTAGTTATTTTAAAAGATTATAATTTATTAATTATAAATACTAAAATAATGATTTATATTTATTTTAAAACCTTAAATTTAATTTTTAGTTAATAATATTAAATTTGTGTAATTTAATAATTTATATCAAAATTTTACATAATAAAATTTGAGTTTAAAATATTTTTTAAGTAAACTATTATTCCTTAAAATATAGATATAAATTGGCTATAAAATATTGTAGAAAAATTATAATATTTAATATCTAATGATTATAAAAAGATAAAATAAAGTTTATTAGATCTGTCATATTAAGATCTATCTAATGATAGTTAATAATTATTAATATTTATTAATTTTTCAATTTTTCAATTTTTTAAAATAACTTATTATCTAATAATTACAAAAAATAAATAACTCTTTCTAATGATCACTTTATCAAGAATTTTTACGTAAAAATGTGTACATTCAAAGATGATTACGACTTAACTTGTGAATAAAAAATAAAACTTTCTTTTAAATTTCTTTTTCTTTTATTCTCCCCAAATCCTCTTATTCTAAAAACAGTTTTTATTGGTCTAAAAGGTGATGCTTTTTTGTTAAAATATTTTTTTCGTTATTTCTTATAGCTGTTTTTTCTACTTTTTCTTCTTTTTCTTTTTGCTTATAAAGTGAGCATCAGGGGTATCCCAAATGACAATCAGTATTAATAATAACTTTGGATTAACAAATTGCACGTGATGATTTTTTCATTACCTTCTTAAACAAGTATACACTCTTTTTAGATTTCTGATATTATAGAGCTTGCTGATCTTAGCAGAATTTTTTGATTCTCGTAACTGTATGATTTGGACTTTATGCAATGACTATCAGTAGCTGTAATCTGAATTGACAGACATATTAGCATGAAAGTTTGAGAGTACTGAAGAGTCTCTAACGAAACTTAGTGATTATAGGTATTCCTTTTATGAAAGATTACTGTAACTAGAAATTAATCAGGCAATTTAGCTAGAAACTTGTTAAAATCAAATTTTTTTATTAGCTTCTTTTTTAGTTTAACAATAGTTTACTTATTTTTGTATTAAAATTAAATTTAGGATAGAAATTATTGTTAGATAAAAGAGAAGAATGTAGTAATATCTAATCATCATGTATTGATAAAAACTCTATTAATGATTGTCTTTAAAATATGATGAGATGACTGGTTAGTTTGAGGCTAGTAAGTTTTTAATTTGCAAGGATGTTTTAGGCAGTTCTTTTTATTTTTTCTACTATAAGTACCTGGTTTTTAGAATTTTCATGTATTAATTTACTGAATTTAGATTTTTATAATAAAATTAAGCATTATCGTGTCTTAAAAATAATTACAAGAAAATAAAATTTAGTTTTTTTGAATTTATCTTATTATGACCTATTGAAAAATTATACAGTCATACCTCGATATTATGAAGTTGCCGATCTAGCTGATCAGGACTTCATTATAAGAATCTTCGTTAACGCTATAACGAATTATGCGTTATATATAATGAATAATTCGTTATAGTAGATGATTACTAATTTCATTACATAAATATAATTTTACTATGATATAATTTTATCCAGAAATATTTTCACGTTATTTTGTAAATTCTAGTCATTTTATTTAACATGCAATCTGTTAATCATTGAACGATAATTTTATTAATTTACTTAAATTTTTTTTAAAAAAAAATAAAAAATAAAATAAAATAAAATAAAAAATAAAAATGAAACGAAAAGAAAACTAAACGAAAAATGAAATTAAGAAACTGAAATGAAACTATAAAATGAAATTAAGTGAACGAGACAAGACAAAAAAATGAAATTAAACAAATGAAAAGAAACTATAAAATAAAATTAGGAAAATGAAATAAAATGAAAAAACGAAATTAAACAAACAAAAAAAAACTATAAAATGAAATTAGAAAAATAAAATGAAATGAAAAAATGAAGTTAGGAAAATGAAACGAAATAGAAAAATAAAACAAAATGAAAAAATAAAATTAGAAAAATAAAACGAAACAGGAAAATGAAACGAAATGAAAAAATGAAAAAGAAAAATAAAATTAAACGTATAATATGAAAAAAAAAAATGAACAATATGAAAAAAACACAAAATTAAACGAACGATAAGAAAAAAAACTGAAATTTTTATTGTCTTGCAGGCCTTTGCCTTATGTTTTATATTTGCCTTATAGTAGGTAAATTACAATTTCTTCTACAAATGTATCTCGATTCTAAAAAAGTAAATATATTTAATATAAATCTACAAAATCATTTAAACGTTTTTAATTATTACCTGGCCTATCTCAAAAATAAGTCCTGAAGAGGTCGTATAATATTTCTATAGTATAGGTCTACCTCTCATCTCTTCTCACTCCATTTCAATAATCGCAAAAATCCTAAAAGATATTAATTATACTGTTAAGTTATATTTATCGTTATATTGTTATTTATTTATTTACTTACATTGTAATCCTGTATTAAATTCCTCCATTTCAACTCGCATTAGTGAGTTAAATATGCTGTATCAAATCTTCGATTAATTCATCGAGCTACACTCCTCTAGAATCCTGTCTTATTGCCTTAATACCTTACATGGTACTCTTCATTTCTCCTCCTTCTTTCCTCGACTAATAAGTTAATTTTATTATCCTTCTGAATGATTCTTGTAATCATTTTTGTATTTGTAAAAATTATGATTTAATGTAGTAAATTAAAGTAATTTAAAGGTTGATTTAAATTTCAAAAGGTGAAAAATTATACGATGATAAAAAATACTTCTCTTAATAAATAAATTTATCTATTAATTTGATATCTTGTGAAATTCTTTACTCATAATTGAAATAATACAAAAAGAACTCTTTATGATCGAAAATTCTGATTTGTATTAAAACAAAAAGTCAAAATAATAATATATCGTATTATTTATAAAAATTAGATTAATCTAAAAATAACTTACGTAAATTAATAAATATAATATATCAGACAATCAGAGTAGATCAACAATAACAAATCATCACCTCAGTAATAAATAAAAAATCATTATAAAATTATTTGTCACAATTTAGTAAAAAAATCAATAAGCAATTTCAACACAAGTTTAACAAAAATTGGTTAAAAATTATGGTTCAGTGCAAAAAGATATATACCTCAAAAAATCGTTAATAAAAAAAATTTTTTTATTAATAAACTTCTTTTTTTTTTTTTTTTCTTATTTAAATTTTATCAGTACATATTCGGAAATATAAAAATATGAATATTAGGCATCATAATCAGAATCATCATAGTGATCACACTTATTATCAATTAATTGTATATCTTCATCAGACTCGAGATATTCCTTAGCGATTTTAAGTGTTTTTCTCCAAAACCCAACTACAACCTTCAAATTAATTTTTTTTTAAATGCATTTAGAAGTGTATTTTGAATTGATAAAAGGTTTGGATGCAGACCCGACCTTACAACTTCGCCCTTTACAACAGCCCAAATACCTTCAATTGGTTGAAGTTCACAATGATAGGGAGGGTAAAAAAAACTTGATGATTGTATTGTTCTGCTATTTTAACACAAAAAAATGGCACCTTTTCTTTGTGTACTTTAACAAGCTTTAAAAGTTTCAGTCTTCGTAATTCATTAGAAAAAACAATATTATGAGCGGTTAACCAGTCGGCTATTTCTTTTTTTTTTGTGCTTGAAGTTAGAACGCTTTCAGCTCATCATTTATAATATCTTACTCCATTCATGTAAATGTTTACTGGCCCATATTTTTCATAAAGTGTTTTACAAAGTGTCAAAAAAAGGTTTTCAAAAATTTCTGCATTAAAGTTTCCATGATAATCCACTTGATCAGAAACAATATTAGCATCTTTGACGACTTCAGGAATATCATCCCATCCTTCAGCATTATTTCTTTTTCGTCCTCGACTTTCTAAAGATTTAATTGTTAGATCCCAAATATGAACAGAGTTTAAAACAAGTTCACCGCATAGTTTATTAGAAGATCCATTTTGGAATATAATAATTACTCCAAAAATTACTACCAATGGATCATATCCAGGTTTTAAAACAACACCTTGATGAGGAATCCATGTATTGTGAGAAATATAATGTAAATGGTAATATGACTCATCAAGAAAAACTTTTGGATAACGTGGAATATCATTATTGCCTTCTAAATTAGCAAAACAAAATCGAAGATAACGATAATGAAATGCAACATTATTTGGAGATTTATGAAGAATATTTCTTCGTTCTCCTTGACTATAATAATATCTCAAATGATGTAATAGCTGAAGAAGCTGCTATTTAGAAAATGTATATCCTTGTTCAGAAAGATATTGACATAAAATAGGTGTAGAAATTTGCTCAGCCATTTTGTTAGCATTTAAAATTTTCACACGCAAAAGTTCTAAAACATTCTCATTGGATTGAGATTTCGGTCTTCCAAGAGTTTTATGTAACGTAAAAGTACCGTTATTACATTTTTTTAAATCTAATACCACCTTCCCAACTGTAAACTCAGAAATGCCCAATACCTCAGCAACTCGCTTGCATAATGTAAAGCTTCTGATGGTCTTTTCCTATAGAACTAATCCTAGAGAAATAATTATAAAGATTAATTATCATCGATTTTTCATTATTTGTTAACAGTGCAACATTTCGTTTTAAAGAAGAAGAGAACATGATATAATAAAAAAAATTTTATCAGTTAATATCTTTTGATCATAATCTACTAATCATATAAATTTTAGGCCATAATGTTTAATTACACATAAGATTTTTTAGAATAGATCATTTCCTTTTTTAGCAAGATATACATCTTTTTGCATTGGACCATAATAAAAAATAATGTGATTTCTCAATACAATTTCAATAAAATTTCAACAACATTTTGACACGATCACGGAGGTATTATTTAGTCAATATATCAAAATTTCTTGTGATTATGATGTTATTTTATTCTATAAAAAGTAAAAAAAAAAAACTGTAAATATTATTACGTAACCCCTAAATTACTATTCTATTATAGTAATAAATTTATCGAGATTAGTTTATTTTGAAGAGACAAACTGTTGTTTTAAAGCTTCTTTTCTAAGCTTTTTAATAGACCTTAACTCTTCCTTTTTCATGCCAAAAGATTTTTCTTGCTGCTCCAAATATAAAATTACTTTATCATAAGCCTC
>CAJVPQ010001135.1:0-20199 GCA_910591825.1 Funneliformis caledonium
GCGAGGTATTGCTTTGAACTTTTCAAATTTGCACGGTAGACTTGTCCAAAGCTGCCTTTACCAATCTCTTCAAAATTTCTAAAATGTTTATATTCGTAGTATTTGATATCTTTTCTTGAAATATATTCTTCAAACCACTCATTTGAATTATTGGAAGTATTATTATTATTTTTTTTTTTTAAAAAACCTTTGCATTTTGATTTTGGAATATTTATCAAGCGAAATGGTGAAAAAAAAAAAATGCACTCGGTAGATCATGCAACATTTATAAAATTTCTAAGCCGCCGCACGGTGTAACGTCGTGGTCAACTATGTAATTTCTACCTGATAATGGATCATCAGAAATAATATTTTAAAAATTGTCCAGAGAAGAATATTGTTAAAATAAATAAACCTTTTTAATAAATATGCTAAAATTTATATGAAGAAATCAATATTTTTTACAGAGGAGTTTTGGAATATCAGGAAAATATCAACGATCTTGCATAAAGTTGGCCCGTGTTATTTATTCAAATCAGATTATAAATTTTTTTTTTATCTATCGATAGAACAGTAAAGAAGTTCAATATCATTATATCAGAATTTAACAATACAAATAATTTTAATACTTATACATGCTTTCCAAAGACAGTACAGTTTATTTATTTATTTTTTATTTTTGCTAATATACGCTTTAATTTAAAATTTTCTTTTGCCATTACCCTTCCCGTTGTTAACAATATAAATTTCAATAAACAAAAAAAGAGCTAACTTTTTAAATTCATTGAAAACAGTGCTTGGAAATAGTGATTATAAACTGTCTAGGTACCTTGGGTTCAGTGTTAAACCGAACAACAAAAAAAAAGTACAAGGAAAAAAAATTTTTTTTTGCTTTTATTTTTTTTTTAATTGAGAAACGGTACAGTGATTTAAAAATTATACATCATCTATTAATTATACAAATTTAATTGTAATAATGTATAATTAAATGCATCAATTTTCTTCCAACTTGAATTCTAGCTTTGAACATTATTGCGTTTGATATAAATTTTTGTTATTAAGACGAATGAAATTTTCGAGTATCGAGTTTAGAAACGTTAAATCTTAACATTTACCAAAATAAGCTTTTAGAATTACAAACATGTTCTTTAACTTTGGTGCAGGTACGAACTAAATTTAGTCGGTTAATAACCGGTTAATTTTTAGGTCTGTTCTAACTTCTAAGAAAGTAATATATGGGTCGATTGCTAGGAAAATCAGGTTCCGGGAATTTTTTAACAAAATTGAAATTTTTATTGCATTTTAGTTTTTGATGTTATTAGATTAAAATGTATTAAGCTCTTAATTTAAGTCAAAAATTTCTCGGAACCTGATTTTCCTAGAAACCCTCCCATATGAAATTGCCTTTAACGTTAAAAGGTTGAAATCTTTTCGGAGTTGAACTAAAGCATTTCGAATTTTCTGAGTTCAAATGATTTATATCATCGCCCTAAAATAAATGGCAAATCACTTAATATTATTAAATTACAAGAAATGTCACTCACTATTAAAAAATATTAATTCCTAAAAGTTATATTAAAGATTTAACAGTTCGTATGGTCATTGGTTTTCGAATTTGTTTATTTATTAATAATATATATATTTCAAAATGATTCTGATCATAAATTAATAAATCTACATAAATCCCGAATTTATATATAACAAACAGAATTAATCTCTATTTATTTTTTAGAAACTATTAAAAAAAAAGATTTTAATAAAAATAATTGTTTAACCCCAATCGAATTTTTTTCAAATGAGACAAAATATATAAATATAATTACACAATTGAAGGGTTAAATCATTGCAAGAAACCATTAGATTTTAACCAATCCTCAACGTCTTTTGAGTCGCGCTTCAGCCACACCGCATTAACACGAATCTTTTCTACGCTTTGTTGCAAAGATCTTTCAATTCCTTTACAATCTCTGTTAGAGAAGAATTTCTCGATATCCACAATGTCATCTTCAGACGAGAATTTATTAATGCATTGTTTGATAATGTTTCCAAAAAGCGAAAGAAAGTTGATATATCGTTCATGAATCTAAACAAAATCATGTATGTTTGGTATAAATTAATACAAACTTTTTAATCAAATGAGAATTAATTATATTCATACCAAATCCCAATTGTCTTTAACAAAATTCCATAATAGTCTTCGTGACTTTGGGTTTGATTGCAAACTAGAAATGATAAATAAATTGATTTACGACAATTAGTAATCGTCATAACACGTAACGTGCATAATAAAAATTTTCTTACCTAGCAAATGCGTGAATCATATCTTGATTTTTAACTTCGTCACTGATTGCGAATTGTAATGCACGGTGAATCAAGTCATCACGCTGAGCAAAACCAAGTCCGTATAAAGCGTCTAATTTTTGATCAGCTGTTTTGGATTCACGATAAACTTTCAATATGGCTTCAAATTCTTCGTCTCCTCCACCGTGAGATAAAACAATTTTAAATACAACAGCACGAATGTTAGGATGTAAAGCAGATTCATCATTTTGTTTAGTGAAAAGGTTAAATCTGTGATAAGCTTCCTTAACAGTACTAAAAGATAAAAATTTATAAATAAATATCATGAGATAATCTTACAAAAGTTTTGATCACTAACGTACTCTGGATCATTAGCTCTACCGGCAATATTAATAATTAGTGTCCTTAACGATGTAGTCAAATAATCATCACTTTCAGAATATTCCCAGCCTAATTTAGGAACTAATCTAGATGTTAACCCACGGTTGAACGCTAGAAGTCCTTGATAAATTGGTGTCGGTTGTTCAAACCAAACATCAAGTACATTTCCAAGACGAGATGCAATCTCACGCCATACACTTTTAATAAAGGGTTAATGAAAATTTAGTGCATTAAAAAAAAAAATTATATTAAATCACAAATAATTGCCAGCCTACACATATTTATCCTCTTCTTCAAATTCTTTAATGAAGCTCAACAAGTCACTAGTTTTCCCATAACCACTAGTTCCTAAAGCACCAGCGTCAGCAATTGCTCCAATACGATCATTAACATCAAGCAATCCTAACCTAACTGCTTGTCCTAACTTATATAACCTTTCGGGGGTGTAATTAACACGGAAAACGCCAGTTTCACGCGCATTGAGCTGATAGAAATCAGATTTTCTAGGTGGTAATTTCAATGTAATTTCCTTTTGAGTGAGAACAGTGGACTTAATATCACATTGAGTGTCGGGACCAAGGTCAACGCCAAGAGGCACCCACCAAATCGTAGTGTCCTCATCAGGATTAATAACTCCTGATGAAAGGAAACGGCACTGTCGAATTACCAACGTTTCAGGTGTTGATTCTTTAACAGTTAATACCGGATACTATGATCAAAATATGAATCAAAAGGTGTTATCTCAAAGTGTCAATAATATTAATAATGTTCATTTATACTCACTCCCACCATCCTTGTCCATCCTGTCATAAATTGAGCAACATCATTACCACTCTCCGTTGCTAGCGCTTGCCATAAGTCATCAGTACTCGCATTACCGAATGCATGAATTTTTAAATATCTTCTAACGCCAGATAAAAATACTTTCTCACCAAGGAAGGAACTTAGCATGCGAATTACAGAAGCACCTTTGCTATAACTAATATCATCAAACACTTGAGAAATTTCACTGAATACGTGACATTCAAGTAAGTAAATATGAAAAATATTATTAGCGAAGAATAATACAAATCAATGAAAACACATAAATTCATAAAATTACCTGGAATCATTTACAGGAACTTCAATAGGATGAGAAGAACTTAAAGAATCAAGCCGCAGAGCGCTTTGAAATTCTTCAGTGACGAATCTAATTAAAAGTTCAAGTATTAATTTAATATTAGGAATATAAAACTATAACTTGTAAGATACTATATCAAACTTACTGTGACCAAATATCCCAATCAGGAAAGAATTTATCAACTGCAAAGTTTCCAACCCATGTGGCGAAACCTTCATTGAGCCAAAGATGGTCCCACCTATAGAAATTTATGATTTATCTTGAGAAATTATCAAAAATTGTATCAAATATAATAAATTGTCATGAAAGTTACCATTCCATAGTTACGAGGTTACCAAACCACTATAGCAATATCAATCATTATAAATCAAGCAAGATTTACTACGAATAGATTTTAAATACCTGATGTGCAAGTTCATGAGAAACAGTGTACGCAATAATTTTCTTAATTGTGATATTAGAATTCTTAGGATCAAAAAGGATTTTGGCTGTACGATACGTAATTAAACCCCAGTTCTCCATAGCACCTAATGATATTACTTGTAAATTATCAATCTCAAAAATTCAACTTAAGATGGTTATATCTTACCAAATCCAAAGTCCGGAATTGCAACCATGTCACATTTAGGCAAAGGATATGGAATGCCAAATACTAAAAAAAAAAAATGATAAATGTTATAATACCGGCGTTAAGTATCATTGCAATATAATAAGCCTTTTTCCAACCTTCTATAAAATATTCTAAAACTTGCGTTGCTACGCCTAAAGCAAATTCGCCATACTGTTCATTGCCTTTAGGTGCATACACTCTGATCGATATGGGCTCACCATCATCACGACCCCCAGGTGTATAGGCTTGAATATAACCCAAGTCACCGACAATGAAAGCAACCAACTATTAAATAACGTAATTATAAGTATTCAAAGAATTCAATGATAGAAGAAGATATAAAATTAAATGAAACGCACGTAGGTACTCATTAACGGCGTTCTATTAAACTTGACTTCTTTTTTACCATCACCAAGTTGTGTCTCGCTAACTACATTCATATTACTTAAAGTGGTCATATCAGAGGGTACAATTAAAGTGATATCAAACGTAGCTTTAATCGCGGGTTCATCCCATGAGGGGAACGCTCGGCGAGCATCAGTTGCTGCAAATTGAGTTGTTACCATATATCTTCATATTAAAAGAAAAAATCTTTTTAAGGTTATAGTCAATTTGCGTGTGATGAAGAGAATTTGAAAACATACTTTGTATTTCCGCTTTTATCTTCATATGAACTTCTATAAAACCCGACCATCTTATCATTCAAAATTCCAGTGTATTCAATATGGAGGGAAGCAGTAGTTCCGGAAGAAAACTCTTGTGGGAAAGTTAAAGTGGCTGTTTCTTTTTGAGTATCATAATCGATATTCGTCGCTTCAAAACTAGTCGACCAATCAAAAATTTGTTAATAAATAATATAACATTATAGAAGTTGATCAAAAAATTACCTTTGACTGGTTTTTAAATCCAAATTTATAAGCTTGGCAGATTTTATTTCAATTTCGTTAACGTGAAGAGTTATTGATTTGGTATTTTCATTGATATTTATGCTAATACAAAATAATAAAATCAAGGAAAAAACTTTTATTTGAATAATGAATAAATTACGTGATCGACTAGACTCAATAACTCACTTGACAATTTCGGATCCGATAAAAGTGAAATTGACCATGTCTGGGGTAAAGGTCAAAATGTAATGAGTCGGTCTTACATTAGTTGGTAACACTTGTCGTTTATCCTGACGTACTTGTTTTGACATATTAAATGGATGATTTCCAAAGAAAATGTTATCTTAATTTCTTGTTGTGCGTGGGTTAAGACATATATTTTACGGAGTGAAAACAAAAAAAAAAATCATTTATACTTCAGTAACGTTACACGTACACAAATTTAAATCACACATGCATCTTTTTTTTCTAGAAATGGAAAATTGATTTTGCAGATTGGTACGTTCCCGTTCGCAAATTCGTGCTGCGGTATGAACTGATGATTTTTTTGATTCAAAGGTACATGAATTAAATTAAATAACAAAGAAAACATTATTACATAATACTGCAACAGTTTGGCTCGAATAGGGTTAAATTCGAACTGAACTTGATAAAAATATTCGGGCGGGTAAGCATAATTCGGAACAACTTGGATCTTTATAGATCTAATTAAGGCCGAAAAAATCAATATACTTTAATACTATGTGAACTGTGTTTCATAAAATGGGTAGTTTTAAATTAAATAAATATTAATTTTCCAATTGACTTTTCAATAAAAACTGATGTAATATTGGATATTCTTTTTCAAGGCGGAATATGCGAAATTTGCTGATTAGGTAACGTAATTTATTTATTTTTCTTATTCTTTATTTTCATTTTTTTCTTTAGAATTTAAAAAAACTGAATTACCTGCTTTTTCTAATCGCTTACTCCAGACCCAATTATGTAAATCGAAATTCGGAAAAAAAATTACTAGGCACCCATGAAAAATGCTATAATTTACATTGTAAGAAAGGGAAAGAATGCTATATGTTATCTTTTGTGAAATATTTTGAAGAAGGAATTTTAATAATTCAACCGAAAATTTCCCACGTAATTATCGTTATAATAGAATTAATTCATGTACATTTGATTCAAAGTGATTGAAATTGTTTTTTGCATTGTTAAAAAAACATTCGAAAATCTTAACTCACTTCAGCTTTGAAATCGAAAATCTTTTGAAAACGAATTTTCATTTAGAGGCGCACTAGATTGGTTGTGGTAATATGATTTGTTTACAAAAAAGGGATTAGTTTTATTTGTTTTGCAGTTTCGTTATTGATTCTACATGACCTTTTTCTTTAACCATATATTGATTTTGGCTTATGTTTAAAATTTTAACTTCATTTGATGAATGTGCTCGCGAAAAAAAAAAAAATTAGATTGTTTTCGTTATTGAATGAAAGTCATAAACGATTAATCAAGTGCAATTCACAAATAATACAAATAATACAATTTTTTAATTAGATTATGTCATAAAATAACAAATTCCCATTTTCTCTATCGGATCGAATTCATAATAATACACTGATTAATGAATTTACTTATTTATGTGTATTATCCTTTTGAAAAAAAAATTCCAACGTTTTTATGATGTGATGTGATGTGATGTGGTTAAGTCCTAATAAGGATCGGATTGACTTATTTACATTCTTCCCCACCTTTGTGCACCGATAATATTAATGTTTTCAATTGAAAAATATTTTGAATTGTTTTTCCGACACGAAAATTATTCTTGAATTCCTTCAATTAAAATCCTTACCAAGGAGAAACTTTTTTTAAAGGATCACATTTTGGAACATTCTAAAAATCCGATTTTTATTTTTATTTTTATTATTTTTTTTTTTTTTTTTTAAATAAAGATATAAATTTGTCAAACCCATTTTCTTTTTCATTTATTTAATTTTTTTTTGTTTATTGTGCCGGAAAATTCCCAAACCTTAAATTCTTTATCTTTTTTTGATCGTATTTTCCCATTCTCATAATAAAAATCAACATATACATACAGTGCATTCAGTGCATAATTAACTGCGTTTAAAGTTACAATCGTTATTTGAACGTAGAAACATCAAGACCGTGCATTCAGCTTTATTTATTTAAAAAATCAAAGAAAACAAACATGACAAACAAAAGGTCAATTCGTTGTCATCAACGCGTTGATAACGCAGAGGCAGCAGCCGCTTCCTCCCCTTTGCCATCTTCATCATCTTCACCAACAATCGCTGAAAAATTGAGCTTAGCAAAAAGGTTGGATGAGCTAAAAACATCAGTAAAAGATCAAGAGCATCTATTAAAAAAAGAGAAAGAAAGTCCGTTCGTTAAAAAATTTTTAGAAAAAATTATTAACGAATATTCAGACATAAAAACAACTTTGATGATACCAGAGTTGCTGGCACCTGCTATTAAAACGAGGGCGCAAGGAACTCCCAGACCTCAAAACGCATACATTTTATTTCGCAAAGATGTATCAAAAGGGATCTATCTGTTGAATCGAGATTGTATGTCTAGAGAGGCAAGGACCGTGACTTACTCATCTAAGATTGCTGGATTTCTATGGGGGGTAATTAAATCATCACGACATGAACATGATTTTTGGACGACATTATACCAAATCGCATGTTTAAAACATTCAGAGACTTATCAAAACTACGTATACCGTCCCATTAGGAAGAAACGTAATAATAGTAGTAGTAGTCAAGCTACTGAAAATCGACAGTCACCTACTGTTGCAACTATAGAGACAACTACTTCATCAAATCACCCGCCTACAAGTTTAATTATTACGCCAGATTTTAATGATGTTCCATCCTTCAATTGTAATTTTGTTGACCAACATCAAGCGTCCTATATGCCGGATCTAGGAATGTTCATCAATCAACAAATGTATGCTCAACCACAATATCCAGTAATTTACCAACCATCCGGGATAATGATGCAGCAAGATACGACAACGGCGCAATTCGAATTAGTGTCTGCTGCGCCACAATTTGTGGAAACCACGGTTTGGCATTCTACTACTTACGCAGTGAGCTATCAACAAACGTCATCACAATATTACCAACAATTTGCAAATCCATCTTTCCTACCAGCACAGCAAATTGTTCCATCACATGAGGATTTGGTCTTTCTAAGCCAACTAGGGATCGATCCTTTCTTATTGAACTTCAACCCACAACAATCATTTGACATGTAGATCATCTTTTTTACTCAACATAAAATCAATCACCGCGAGAAAAATCGCAATTTATTATTCGTCTTTAATTTTGCCGATCATTGCCAAAAAAATGATTTTTTAAAAAAACGGACTTTATAACTTTGAATTTTTTTTTTTTGACAAGTAATAAGTTGAGAACATTGGCTTTCTTTGTATAAATTTATTTTTAAAGTTTTATGTACTTTACAAGTATATAGTCTTAATGAAGTTTATGAAATATTTAATAAAAAAAAAAAATTGTCTCGTTCCAAAAATTCTTATTTATTTTTTGAGATTCCAATGACAAAATGATGATAATATTTAATTATAATACCAGCAACAAAAGAACAAGCAAAAAGTAGACTTATTTTATTCATAGAAACTGTAAAAATTTTAACCCAAGAATAACATTCTAATTTAATATTTTTTCCGATTCACTTCGTAATTTCTTCATCAGATGTGTTTTCATCATCATCTGTTGTATTTTTTTCACTTTCACCATCTGAACTTTCGACAAAAAAAGTATTTTCCAGTTCTTCTAAGGCAGATAATATAGTATTATTTTCACTATCATTATTAAAATATATACCATAATATTCCATATTATTTTAGATGAAAATTATTTTTTTACAATGAAAAAGAAAAAAGATTAAAGTTTTGCGCCAAAATTTGCGCATTTTTACTAATAAAGTTAATAAAGTATACATGGAAAAATGTATTTTTCGAAAGATTAGGTTTGTGGTAACGTGATCATCAAAAAATCTCAAAATATGATTGTTCTACTTTTTTTGCTGTGTCGGTCCCCATATAGAAAATATTTTCTTAATTTGAGGGGGACCATGACATTATAAATTTTAAGGAAATTAGGAATTATAAATCTTTCGAATCAAAATGGTAATATTTGCGGAGTATGCATCATAATTTAAAAAAATACCACGAGCAATTGTATATATTGTAATGCTTTGAGTCATGAAATCCTCGTTTATTGTAGAATTAAGATTTTAACCAATTTATATAAACAAATTATTTTCATTTTTAAGCGTATATTATTTCTTATGTATTAACATTGTAAGAATTTTATTTTTAATATTATATTTTACATTAATGTTTTCATTTTTGCGAATATGTATAAAAAAGAATGAAAGAATTTTAATAGTAGTGAATCTATATTACCGTATTATAATGCTTACTATCGAACACGTGAACAATTCACGTATGCATTAAGACAACCATATCAGGTTAATTCAAATCATTTATGAAAAAATGAAAATGAATCGGTGAATTTTTTTATAAAACTATACGACATTGAATTCGTTCAAAAGGAAATAAAAAACCCACTCACAATATCTAACGAATGCTAGTTGTAGAAGAAAATGCACTTTATAAATGAATTGAATGTACAAGATAATAAAAAGAGAATTCCTGATAGAATTATATGAAGTTAAGCAAACCCTTGAACAAAAAGTTGATTCATTTCTGATTGGCTCGGAGAATTTGGCAAAAAATTCTATATCTAGCCAAGTTGTGATCGTCATTTTTTTTTTTAAAAAAAAAAAATTCATTTTTCCTCATTCCCTAAATTTTTTATCATTTTCAAAAGAATTCATAATGACAGCACAATTTTTTCCTAAATTAAGTCAAAATTATATTGAAATATTAGAGGATGATGAATATTACGACATTACAATTGAAGTTGGAGAGGATCCGAATGTGAAAATATTCCGTGCGCACATGAATATTTTGTGCTACCGTTCTCCGTTTTTGCGACGAACCTTGTCTTCCAATAGAATGAATATTAATGACGGCACCCTGGCTCATGTTAAATTACCAAATATCTCACCGGAAACCTTTCAAATTATTTTAAAGTGAGCTTAAAATTATTGTTTACAGAAATATAATGATGTCTGACTGCTTTAATAACTTTATGATGTAGGTACATTTATGGTGGGGTAATTTCATTAAATGAAGATGTTATAGACATTTTCAAGGTATTGTCAGCCGCTGGTGAGCTTCTTCTTCAAGAATTGGTTGATTATATACAAATTTATTTAATTGAAAATTATCGAGATAAATTGATTGAACAACATTTTGAGCTTACTTATAAGATATGCTTTCGATCCAATAATTTGCTTAGACTTCAAGAATTATGTACTGACATTATAGCCAAATCACCTGAGAAAGTACTTAAATCACTTGATTTCGCTTCGATTCCTGAAAAGTCGTTAATTTCTATTATCAAAAGAGATGATTTACGAATGAAGGAAGTTGAAGTTTGGAATCATGTGTTAAAGTGGGGAATTGAAAAACATCCTACGCTCAATCCGGATCCTTTAACGTGGTCAGACGATGATTTCAAAATAATGCAGAATACTTTACAACATTGTTTACCTTTGATCAGATTCTTTAGTTTGTCCTCGGAAGATTTCTTCCAGCGAGTTCATCCACATAAAAAACTTTTGAATTGTCAACTTTATGAAAATTTATTAAAATCTTATTTGATTCCGAATCATGAACCAACTGATGATATTTTACCCCCTAGATATGGATTTATTGATGGTGGTATTATTGATTCGAGAATTGTTAATTTAAATATTGTTTCCATAATCTCAAGATGGATCGATAAATTAGACATTGGAAGCAAGTTTTCTCATGCAAGAGAATTGTACTTTCCATATAAATTTCAATTATTATTACAAGGAAATAGCGAAGTTGGACGTATTAATAAAAGATTTCATGATACATGCGACGATATACCTAATACAGTCACATTCATTAAAGTGAAAGGGACAGAAGAAATTCTTGGAGGATATAATCCTATAGAATGGAAATCAAATTATAATTATGGTCGTACTAAATATAGTTTCATATTTTCTTTTAAGAGTAAGGATAATGTTAAAGATTCAATTTTAAGCCATGTAAGTGATATGGATCATGCATTATTGTATAATTATAGTTATGGTCCCACGTTTGGTGATTGTGACCTTTTATTTAGAAGTACAAAAGCAGGTTTTTCTTCTAATTATTGTAAGTTAGATAAGTATGAAAAAAGGATAAGAGATACGGAAGAAACTTTCTTGGTAGAATATTACGAAGTATTTCAAATATTGAAATAAGAGTTCGGCTGAAATAGTAATTCCGGACAGATTTTTTCACCCGTTAAGAGATTTAAATTTAATGATTTAGCGATAAATATACTAAACCCCTTTGATTTTATCAATAAAGTAGTAATTTCTTAAGTTGTTAAATAATTAAGTTTGGGTTAACAGTGATAATAGGTAAAATAACAGGTTTGCAATTCAATGATTAAAAGAATTGAATCAAATTCAAATAGAATGAAAGAGTTTATGAACTATAATACAAGATTTTCATTTTTTATTATTATTTATTATTATAAAGAGACGCAATAAATCTTTTTCATTCTCTAAAATTGAAGTTTAAAATAAATTCGTAAATCAAAAGATACCTCATTAGTATTTTTAAGTGAATTTCTCAAATAAATGTTTGAATATTAGAAAAAGGTTTAGTTTACAATTATATTCTCACGTAATTATATCCGTTTTTCTTATTTTCTTTCGGATAATTTTCAGTACAAATTACAATTCAATTTCACCAAGATAGAGTTACGCGATATATAATGATCACATATTATAATCAATTTCCGATGAAACAAGCCGATTGAGGCGGTTCGGAGGGTTCTTTAAGAGAAGAAAAGCTCCTATTGATTTGTAATAAATCAGATGCGGTTACCAAAGAAAGAAACAAACCAAATTATTTGCATGTAAAATTTCGCGAGGCAGATAGAAATTTATACTTAAACGAATAACAAACTTTGTTGAAAATGTACTTAAAGCGAATTATTCACTTCGCTTAATCGTCTTACTACAGTCAAAATGCAAAAATTAGTGAAGGGAATACATCGATCCAGTATGAAATGGCTTAAACAACAAATTTTTTCCCTGTTTGAAAAGCAATTTAATTCGGTTTTGGGTTTGGGTTATTGTTGAAATTATGATAAAGTTTAATTTGTAAGTCAAAAAATTATCTAATTCAAAATAAAACCTAATTATCTATAAATGGGTTTCAAATATGAAATACCAGGCTAAAATCAGATATTGAATTCTTAAGTCGCAAGATGATTAAATTTTTTTAAAGAAAAATTAACTTTATTGCGTAAAAATATAGAAATATAAAAATCGACTTTGCTTTGTTCCACATTTAAATTCTTTATTTTGTTTTTATTGTCGATGAAAAAAAAATTTTAAAGAAAAAAATTTTTTTTTTCTTCCCATCAAAAAAAATTGAAAGCATGAGATATATAGCGACTACTAATCGTTCACTTCAAACTAATGATCGAAAATTGGTCCATAAATAATTGTTAACGATTTTTTTTTTTGTTTTTAAATCCATTTCATCCATTTCTCTTCGTTCATTTTGTTATTTTTCTTTTCACCGTAGCTTTTATTTTACATTTATTCACTCAACTTTACCGTGATCTTCTTATATTGCCTCGTTACATCAAACACATTAAATTAAGCCACGCTTAGGATTAGGGTAATAGCCAAGGTATAATAATAATCTGATTTTTTTTTTTTGTTTTCAGTAAAAAAATTGACGTGTTTTTTATTTAGTGCATAGTGAAGGCTTTCAAGGTTATAGAGGAAAGCTCGAACATATTATATGAGCGGGTTCAACGACGCGTTAATAGCAAACTACCTATAAAGAATAAGTTTAATATAATATAAAGCTGGAAGTTTTAACAGTCATTTTTAACTTGTAACTTTATCTTTTTTTTTCTGGAAGAGTTCATATAATTCACAATATGAATTCCCAAACATGCAAGGGATGCTTCTAAATCTCGGAAGAGGATTGACGTAGGCTGACTTTACCTTTTGCATATTTTCACAATGAGCGCATAAATACAACCTAGAGGACCTTGTTCTTTGCCCTCATGTAGGTTTTGATTTTGACTACTATCTATTAATTATTGTAATGTTTTTATTATCACATAAATCTCTCATGAGAAAGGTAAGGACATGTAATTTATTTATTATTTTTAAAATCATATTTTATGTTTTTAATATGAATATGTAATTGCTAATCGTAAACTTTTTCATGTCACGCTTGTAACTTACCATTATCGTAACAGATATTTACGTTTCAAGAAACAAAAACTTCGCAATTCAACAATATTCTTGCAGACTTTGTGAATTCATGAAAGAATCTAAGTTATTCTGTTTGTAGACGAAATCTAATCTACTTAAATTTACCAAGATTACACATGTTTTACTAATAGTTTGTCAACTTTGGTCAAATGATTAACGTAACATTGCGCGACATTACAAGACACGTATGACAAAAAGCAAACAAAGTCATTCAAACATGTATGATATTTTTTGTTATGTTTTGACCCTTACATAAATAAGAAAAGTGAGTGATAATTGTATTTTTATTATATTCTAAGGATCAATAATCTATCGGCAAACCTGAAGTCGAAGTGGTAATAAATGGCACTTCGTGCAATGACAGGTTTGTATATTATGTATATTGACACAATCTTAATTTTCAAAAAACAATTTTTACCGAAATATTTTATAATTTAGGGTCCTTCTATCTATGATTTGTCATCAATGGTTCTGACGAAGAAAAACGCAAATATCCAATTATTACAACACCTATTTTATTTCTTCAAATATTGTCTCTATTCTAATTATTAAGGTTGCCGGACAAAACCCGGGGGTTTCGACTTTGCCAAATTGGGATTAGCAACCTTAATAATGATAGGATACCTAATTGTAACGGTCGGTCCATGGTCGGTCAACGGTCGGTCAAAGACCATTGACCGACCAACCGTTTGACCAACTGACCGCCGCTTAGTTGTAATAAATAGCATGACTGAATTTAACATTTTTTTGGCTCATTAGAAAGATTTTATTTAGCCAAATATTATGTATTGTATTATTTATTTCCTTGGGAATATTATAGTTTTTTTTCCACGAAGGGCAAAAAACCATAGTAATCACACCCACGAGCGTGTCATTTGATGTCAATCATCTGATTGACCTACGTCATATAATTGACATGTGTTTTATGAAAATTTTTTATATTCAAAAAAAAAAATTCGTTCAAAGAATTGAATAACATCATTTTACTATGATCAAAGTACCAAAAATCTTTGCGAACAAGAGTTTCTAAAAGCGAAAATTTTTATATTCTATCAGTAGCTAAATTTGATGATCGCTATCCTATAGAAAGAAAAAAAAAACGATAATATAGGCATCACTATCTCTTATCAAGGATTAAATCATAAATTAAATTAGAATCTACATAAATAAATTCGTTAATAATCGCCTTGTATGTTGCAAAAGTCAACCTTGTTACAACTCTACAACTTGGAAATTTAGCAACGCACGTGACCTTTGTCATTTGATAAAAATTATAAATTGTAAGCAATACCGGCAATAGCTCAGTTGGTAGAGCGGGAGACTGTAGTGAGATAATAATCTCAACCTGTCATCTCTAGGTCGCTAGTTCAAATCTGGCTTGCCGGAAATTTTTTTTTTTTGTTTTTTTATCAGCGAACATAATATTTGTTTATTATTTGTGGCGCGGATCCGTAATTGTTTGTTTGGAATATTATTATTACAAACGCGGTATTTTTTTAAAACTAGATTTTAAACAACAAATATAATACATTTTCCGTAAAGGTGTTCCAAAATTCCATAAATAAATTACCAGATATCACATGAATCAATAATAAAAATTTTATACAAATATATTCACCCAAAAAAACAAAAAAAAGGAAGGAGTTCCTAAAACTAGCAAGATTCTTTGACAATTGAACCTAAATCAATTATTCCTAAAAAAATTTTGCATAAATTAGAACCAATTTTTAGATGGGAAGAAATTACTTTATAGAAATAGAAAGTATTAAATACATATATTCAAAATTAAGTGCTGCGCCACACATGGTATTTATTTAATAGAGACGCAGTAATCAGAACTTGGTCGCGTATTAAACTATTTAATGAAATGATTTGGGCTATGTTATCTTCATGAGTTTATTTACCTTTTAATATTTTGTTATGAACACCCCGGTAGCCCACATTCGACTGGTTATTATCTAGAATTGCTTAGCGAGGCTGTGAAGCAAAGCTTTTTTTTTGCTTTAGAGGCTGTGAATCTTTTCTGAAAAGTCATTTTAATATAGCATTTTCATCTTCATTACAAGAGGTTGATTGTACATTAGCAATAAAATATCTATTAATAAATATACGTATTCACGATTAAGGATTGCATCCTAAAACCTTCGTTAAATAGTCTTTATATTGTGGATAATTCTGTAGCAAAGCATTCCATCTTTATTGAATAAATTGATAAATGTAACAATAAAAAAACTTTAAATCAATGCAATAAACAATGAAATTATAATCTTATAAATTAACAATGGTAATACTTTTCGTTAAACTGTTCCTCTTTTAAACTATTCCTTGCAGTATAGAAATCTTTCATAAAGTCACTAAAACCTGAACCCAACTTTCCTTTCAATTATTTTGATAGATTTTGGCTTATATGGCAAATACAATGCATATGAAAAACATCAGAAAATTATACTATAACTGCAGCATTAACTGCAGGATTATCATCAGTTATGAAAACTCTTAGTAGTATACTGGTTTCTTCTTTTACACATTAAAAAACCCATTTATAGGAGAACTGTGTTTCATCATCAACAATCGCTTGAGCTACGATTCATGTCTTTAAATTATTATCCAGAGTGACGAAAAGAAACAATAGATGATTGTAACAGTTAGATTTGTAGGTATTATCATGCATAATAGCATAACTACAAAATTTGTTGTTCCAGACTCATCCAAAAAATTGTATTAACAATAAAATAATTTGATTAAACTTCATTGAGATTACCCATCATAGATCTTCAATTTTTTATCGTAAAGTCTCTTTAAAAATAAACCTGTATCCTTTTCGCCTAGTGTTACTTCACGATGAAATTTATTAATAGCATTATAAAGATCTGGCTGGTATATTCTTATCTTAAACTTTTTTGAATAATTCAGTATTGAACTGTTGCATTTACTTTAGCAACAATGGTTAAAAATTGAATTTCTTTAAGAATTTCTTTTAGCAATTTTTGTAATGTTAGAATGAATTTACTTGCTGATAAATGACACTCATGTCCAATATGAATATCATTAAATTTTATGATTTTTAAACAGCTCTTTTCCTTCTTAATCCAAATATTAACTCGCTATAGACATTCTACTTGACAAGATGACACATTTGATTGTATTGTTTGTTTGAATATAACTTTTCTAATATAGTGATACAAATACCTTTACTTTATTATTTTATTTATCATTTTATCAATCTTTTCGCTACTACCAATTCATATTCTATGACCTTTAACAACTGCATACCTTTTTATAAACTTTGCAACATGATTTTAACTTTAAAAAGATTTACTAACAAAAAGGTTCATATCTTTTTCTATATCACAATTTCATCAGATATACTACGATAAAAATGTTACTTTTTATTAAACATACAATATTCTATAAATTTAATTACTTATCTATTCATATCAGATAAATCTTCTGTATTATTATACTCTAATAATACTTTATATTCTTTGTCTTAAATATTTGATTCTTTCATATTATGCAAACTTTTATTGCAAACATATTCAAAAATGTGTTTTATATAAAAAGTGATAAGAAGTTAAAAAAGAACTTAAAAAAGCTACCAAATTAAATTTTACATTGAAGTTATAAGAAGATAATATATTATCTTCTATTATGAACCTAAATCCTCCACTATGAACCCAAATAAAAATACTGTTACATCAAATTACCTATACTTTTAGATTTAAGAGAAGCTAAAGTTGAAAAAAAGTGATGAGAAATCAAAAAAGAAACTTAAAAAAGCTACTAAATAAAATTTTTATATTGAAGTAAAAAATGTTTAATTATTATAAGAAGGTAATATATATCTCCTATCATGAACCCAAGTCCTTCACTATAAATCCAAATAAAAATACTGCCCTTACCAAATTACCTATTCTTTTGAACTCAAAAGAAGTCAAAGTTAAAAAAAGCTAGACGTTTAGGCTATTATACAAAATTTTATAATATAGACTGAAATTAGCATCTTCCAGTATATATAACATATGAAATTAATAAAAAATTTTATAAAGGAATAACATGAAAAATTTCTAACTCATAATATGAACGTAAATATATTATACAAAAATTTTTGTGATTAACAATACGAAAATTTTCATGACTTACAATACGAATGTAATGAATTACATGAGAAATTTCTTATGACTTGTAAAATGATAAATTTAATTGGTTAAACATATTACTTAATACTTAAATTTGATTGGTTAATCAGAGATCATCATGACAATCAAAGTTGTCAATTTGATTTTTTTAAATTAAAATATTTGAATATTTATTTGTAAATAAATAAAATTTAAAATTTGAAAATATATAATTAATTTTAAATATTAATAAATCATTTCAAATATTAAATTGATTTCTGAATATCAAAAATCATTTCAGATATTAAATTGATTTCAAATATTAAAAATTTATTTTAGATATTAAATTAATTTTGAATGTTTAAACTATTATTTCTGATTATCATGATTAATCTTATTTGATCAATTATTTATTCTTTATTAATTAATATTTTTTTTCGCATTTCTCTTCTTTTTTTTTATTTTTAGTTTTTTGATATTTTTGATAAGCTTTAATTATTATTCATTTTCTGTTTTATTTTTCTTTTTTTTTGATATTAATTTTTTTTATTTTTGTATATTTTTATTTTATTTCTTTTTTTTGATAATCTTTTTTATTATTTATTTTATTTTTTTATTTTCATATTTTTATTTTATTTATTTTTTTAGAAAATCTTTTTTATTTATATTTATTATATTTATTTTTATTTATATTTTATTTTCATATATTTTTATTTTATTTCTTTTTTTAGATAATCATTTTTATTTATATTTTTTTATTTATTTTTTTTATTTTTATATTTTATTTTATTTTATTTTATTTTTTGTATTCATCTTTTTATAATTATATTTTTTTTTTCATATCAATCTTATATTTTATATATATAAATATATTTTTTAATTTATATTTGTTATTTTATTTTATATTTTTTTGCATTGTTTTTTAATATTAATCTTTTTCTTTTTTATATTTATTTTTTTCATTTATTTTTAATTTAATTTAATTTTTTATTTTTTTAAGTGTGAACCTTTTGTTCTTATAGTGAGTTTTTTTTCTTTTCAGAATTTTATCATAAAATTTTTTTAGGTATATTCTATCTTAATAACTTTCTTTCCTTTAGGAAAATCTTTCATTCTCACAAATAGAATAAGTCATTTATATGATATTTTGTAAATTTAATAGTTTTAATAAAAGCTATATCTGCTTAATGCATTTCTGCCATTCACTATTAAAAGAAAATGTTTACAAATTAATTTTTAATTTGTCTAAGAATCAATTTTCATTAATATTTCCAATATTATTATTCTAATTTCATATTTGTATGTTCTTTTTCATTTTCATTCTTAAATAATTCTTATTTTCATTTTGTATTTATTATTTCTTTTCAGATTAATATAGCTTTCCAATAGTTATTCCTTTCTTCTATATATTTTCTCTTTTTATTTTCTAATTTTTTATTTCCTTAGTTATTTTATTTTTCCTTATAGTTAAATATCAAATCTCCTGTCTTATTATTTTTTAAGTATTTTATATTATTTTCCTTATTAATTATTATTAAATTATTATAATTTTATTTTTCTGTATATTATTCTATTATGTAATTAATTCAAATATTAGTTTCAAATAAAATCAAATAACAAATTATACCATTTAATTATTAATTCCTTATTTATTATATAAGAGAACATCTCTATTAATTATACATTATAAACAACTTAAAATTCAGAATAGAGAACTATATTTTTATTAATAATTACTTTTAATAATACCTTGCAGATCAGAAAATGAATTACTTGAAAATTTTATATCTTATCGAAAAAATATTTAAATTTATATCTAGATTTTCAGAATTCAATTCAAAATTCTATAAATACAATAGTAGGAGAAAACAGATATTCATTACAAAATCAATTTAACATAATCATAACTAACACATTAAAAAATCTTGAAGACAAAATTACTTCACAAATATCAAAAATTCTTACCAAACAATTAGATAATTTAAAATTCATACCATCAACATTTTTGCCAAATGCAATATTAAACTTACTAGAAGAACAATACATTGTATAAAATACAATTATATCTACTCTTAAACCAATATCACAATCTAAAAAATATCTATTTTTTTTTATTATAGGATCTGGTGGAACTGAAAAATCATATTTAACAAAATTAATTATTAATTGGATAAAATTAGAAAGAAAAACTTATCTTTTAATAGTACTAACAGGAATAGCTCCCTATAAAAAATTTGCATACGTTTTTTCATTATTATAATAAGTTTAGTATATGTTTTTTGAAATTCTGTAACACATTTCCTTATATTTTATAAGGAATTTTTTTTTAGCATTTTTTTTTATAAAAAATGATGTATAAGGAATTGTTAA
>CAJVPQ010001136.1:0-20196 GCA_910591825.1 Funneliformis caledonium
ATAGAAGATCTACATGGCAATAAAATGGACTTAATAAACTACCAATTAAATCTATCTAAAATTTTACCCGTCACAATATGCAATAGCAGAAATACATTTCAAAATTTGAAATTTTAAAAAAAATGTATTGTTATTTTTAATAAAAGATGAATAGAATTTAATATTGATATATATATGTTAGCATTTTTTCTTTATCCTAAATATTGAGATAAATATTAAAACTTTATTTATTTTAATTATATTAATTAATTATTTATTTATTTATTTAGCATCTAATTTTCAACTAACAACTTTTAAAAAAGTATCAAAAACTGTAATAAATCTATAAAAAAATCAAGGTAATAGAAGATTAAGTGCTAATATTTACTTATTCAACTTAGTTTATATCAAAATTGTGATTATCTTTTTGATGACCTATATGTAGATGGTATTAATACTCTTATAAATTGGTGGATATCAATAGAATTAAAGAAAGGAGAAGATCATATTAAAAGCTTGCATGCATTACAAATGCATGCAATTATTTCTCATAATATAACATGTAACATGTATTTTCAATCTTAGGATGATAACTTAGCAAATAGTATACTGGGTAATTTAACAAAATTATATTATTAAAATTTTAATTATTATTATTTAAATTATTTTATTTTAAAATTAAAATAGAATGACTTCAAGTAATAGCACAAATGCATTTATATCATGTAACAAATGCAAAATCAGAATTAAGTTTTTAAATGAAAATATTTCTTTAAAATACTTGATGAAACTTTTGATTAAATTGCATCAGCTATGGTAAATAAAAGTGATTTATTTAAAGATAATGAAGAATTTGAAACAAATTTTATTTTGAACATAATGAAATTGAAGATACAGAAGAATTAAATAATGATAATTTAGAAATCATTAATTATATTGTAATAAAATAATAGTTTTAAAATAAAATTAATATTGTTATAATAAATATAAATATTAATTATATAATCATTATTTTTTTTATTTGATTTATTATAACTTTACTAATATAAATTTAATTAACTAAATTTTAGTTTTGATACTAAATATTTATAGGTATTATAAATATGACAAATTTGAATAATACTAATATTAGAATTGGGATTTAGAATTTGAGATTATGGGATTTGGGATTGGGATTATGGGATTTGGGTGGGATTTGGGATTTGGGATTGGGATTGGGATTGGGATGGGATGGGAGATTTTAAAAGTAAGGGTATGGGTATTAACTATATACAACCCAGAAGATGTGTCACGTAACTCAGGTGATTTATTTATAAAAAAGTAACTCGCTTTTATTTTACAATAAATTTTTTTTGTTTTTATTTAGTTGGAATTTAAGAAACGTTTTTAATATTTTGTTTCTTATTTTTTTTTATAGGGACACTAGGTTTCTTGTATAAACTGGAAGTTAAAGGGAGAATTAGATTAAAAAATAAAATTTTAAAATTTGATCGATCTGTTTATGGTTACAAAAATGTATGTATTTATCCAACCGTACAATACATGTCTTGTAACATCCCTTCTTGAACCGTCACCATCTATAGTTAAATGTCATTAATTGTCATTTATACTTTTTTATATTAGAATAGAAGTTTTCTCATTAATTTCCTTTAAAAAAAGCCTCCGGAGACGTTTAGCAAATACAAACTATAGGATGAAACAATTTATAGTCACTACTGCTCCTAAATCACTATAGCAGATTAAATTAAATTGCGACGGTGCAAAAGATGTTTGAACACAGTCATAATTATACTGCTAAATTATAAGTAACAATGCCATACAAAAAAAATCTCATCAATCAAAATAAAAAAAAACCAACCGAATTAATACCGAATCATGATATTTTGTTAATCACTTTTACAAATTATTCTTAAACCATTTACTAGTGTTGGTTAGATAATTCACGAAAAAATTTTTTTTGAAACATAGATAACACTGGAAAGTAATTAATGGGCAGTTTACGACTTAAAACGAATATCCTACAACTTGTTCACGTTCCAACCACACATTGTCCTGATGCAGCATTAGAAAAGTTATATATCAAAGCGAATAACTGTACATAAATACATTATATGTGTGTGACTTCAGATCACGATTATTAAAGGTACGAACGGTGCTACATATAATATTTCGGGCTAAACCTAATTCCAAATCCTAAACATTTCGGATTTTGAACAAACTCAAATCTATATTTTAAGCCTCTTATAATATACGATATGGTATATGGATACCGGCATGGTACGATCTTTCGCATTATGCGCGTGACTATCTCAATTGAATTATTATATTTTGTAATGTTTCAAAATTTTTTAACCTATTTAAAAATTTAAATATTTATGACAGTATTTTTATTTTTTTTATTTCGATTGAAAGACAAATGCATCATTTAAAATAAAATTTTGATTTTACTTTAAATCAATGCTTTTCTTTTACATTCAATTCCTTTTGACAAATTTACCGTTGAATCAAAAAATTACTCAATATGTTCGTTATAAATATTAATTTTTTAAGAATTCTGGCAAATCGTACCGCAGCACGAATGTATAGTACTGGTTCTATAATAATGTTTACTATTACGGTATACTCTATCCGATACTGTTCCGAAACTAAACTTCACGTGATTATTGCCACTTAACAAATATATCTGAAGTTCAATTACACAAGCGACCTTGATATCTGAAAATCAGATTCTATCTGAAATTGAATTTCTGATATCACAACTTCAGATAGCGACTGGGTTAACAATAATCGGGTCAAGTCGAATCCGAGTCGGGCCATGTCGTATTCGGGTTCTGTAATTTTAACACGGAGCACTATACATGAGACTTGATATCAAGCTTTTTTGACTTAGGATTAAATTATATGATGACCTAGGTCTATCGTATTCTTGTAATACTAACAATTAAAATTCAAGATAAGAAGTTCCGCCATTTAACTGTACATTCATTATCAATGATTAAAACAATTTTTGAGTAATGATGAAAAGAAGAAGTTCTGACACTAAAGTGAATACTTTTAAAATTTCAACATTAGTAATTAACTTTTTATTTTTAATGTTTAAAATAGTATTTATTTTCTTTTAGAACTTATTTATTTCAATTTGTGTTAGTGTATCTAAAGTGCTTACAAATTATTATCTAGCTAGCAGAAAAGAATATTACTATATCTCTATTTGTTTCTATCAAAAAGACTTCTCTACTAAAGAAGCATTCTTTATCATAATAAAAAAAAAAATAAATAACGAATAATAAATTGCTATTACGAAATTAAATAATTAAATTACTAAAATGGCAACTATGACATTATATCATCACGAAATATAACTGATCACGATAAAGTTTACAAAAAAGTAAACTACTTAAATGGAGCGATCCAAGCGAAGTATGTTGCTTCGTCTGAAATTTCTCTTTTTGTTATTGCCATTAACTGGGAAGTTTATTAAATCATTTTTCTTTACTTCTTCGTCTTGATTAGAATCCTTTCGATATGAACCTACTACAAAAACACTTTGAGTAAACGAAAGTACAACATCGATATATTGGTCGTTGAGATATGGATTAAATATCTCTAAACACCATTGTCCATACAGAGGGTTGACTTCTTTCACGCATGCTGCTATTGGTAATATTTCGTTTGCAGTGCCATATTTCCCACAAATAGATCGAGGAATAACATTTCTTTGTGCATCACTAACAAATGCATGAAATCCTTTTCCTTGAATAGTTGCTTTGTAATTTTGTATTGCGACAGTTTTACCTCCATATTGAGTCGGATCTACTATGGAGTCTGGACCAGCTAACTTTATAGCGTAGCCTAAAAAAATAAATAATGTTGTCAATTAAATTGAGTGCAATATAGGAATTAAATATATTCGATACATACTCGCAAATGCCGTGTTAGAGCATGCGAACCATTCGCTGCTTGCGGGGATATGAATAGTATGGAAAGGAAACTTCACTTCTTGAGCAGAGATCATTAGCACCTAATAATTATCAAATAAGTTGTTAGAATAATAATGTAGAAGAGGATAAAGATAAACAAATATTTTAAAATAAATCGATGTACCTGTAATAAGAGAAGAGCGATAAAGGTTTTCATTTTCATATAGGTTTTTTTTTTTGTTTTCAATTGGAATTAATTTTTTTTTTTTATTGCAAATTAGATTTAAAAAACCTGAAGAAAAAAAATAGCTCTTGTTCAGATAATCGGGTATTTATAACAAATTTTCAGACAATTTTTCCTTCCCTTTCTCGTACTCTTTTTGGTATCTTGTATCATAAAAATCTCCTTAAAATTTCGTGATGTTTTCGAAGTGAGTTCAAAGATCAACATAACCAGATCTTTACATGTCAACGATTTTTTCCGATGCGCAAAAATTGTATTATCTTTCGTTTTCCGTCTAAGATCTATGCAATTAGTGCATTATCGGATCTTATGCACGTCAATGCAGTTTTTTATGAATGAAGAAACAACCTCTGAACTTTTCCCCTTACACTGAATTACATCCTGATAACGTATGAGATTTCAAAAATGAAATCAACAACGTCGTAATAAAAAGAAAAAAAAAAAATGTTTAAAAACTTGCGTAACGAAACTAAACCATAAAAGTTAATAAAACAAAAGATTTCTGGAAAATGCAGATCGCATCAAATCCTAGGTTTGCATTGGTTACACGATGTCAAATTTGAATTACTGGTTTGAGTTTTGATGATTAAAAAAAAAAAAAAATTTGTCCCTAGATATCTGCTATAAAAGTCAATATAACAAAAAGAAAATAGGAAAATGTGGGTCTGAAGTTTTTGTTACCTAATCTACGTATAAAATTCTCGGAATATCAATTTAAAAGAAACGATTGGATCAGCAACAAGTTCCGTTGACATTCTGCAGAATAAATAAATAAATGTATCCAGAAAACAATACGCCGTAGGAAACGTGAAACAATCTCGAATTAATTATATTGGTGGAAAAAAAAAATAACAAATGTTTAACAATTAAACTATACCATAAAAGTCAATACAACAAAAGGTTTCTGGAAAAAATGCAGATCGAAATTGGTATTATTAATTAAAAATTTTTCATTTTATTTACGAATCAATGTATCGATGGTAAAACAAACAACGAATAGCATTGTCGAATTAATTAAGATACGACTATAAAGGTATACCATAAAAGTAAATATTGGGTTTCTGTATAATCATTAATGGCGTAAATCCCGTAAACTCCTTATTTATTTCAAGCCGTGCATAACAATTGCGCATACGATGCAAAAATCAAAAAACTAGTTTGTAGAATCATCTTTCATACAAATTCTAATTGTAACAACGAGTAACTAAATTTAGCACCGAACCTTATTTAATTAGTTTTAATATAGTGTCAGACTTGAATTATCTCGGTTCAGACGAGGAAGACTTTATGATACTACTTAAGAGCTTGATTCGTGAAAATTCCTCCGAGCCGATCGAATCGATTGACCCGACTCGAATTTTTCCTCGATCATTTATGACACGAGTCCTAATTCAAAAAAACTCGTTGGGTCAGGGGCACGTTGTTGCTTGACCCGAATCGACCCGGTTGACCCGGATGATCAGGAGATTTGATTTAAACGATATCATATAAATTGACGCGCTAGACCTGTTTTACGTTACGAGACTTTAATTAGTAACAAATAATATAATGAGTGAACCTATCGACGTTACCGATAGTACGCCTTTTTTTTAAAATACGGAGCGAACAATTACAAAATAAATAAAAATAAGAATATCGACTAATACATTTTTTTTATAGAGCAACAAGTGTTCCAGTAGAACACGTTTTTTTTTCTGGCGAAACAGATCTGATATCAACCAAAAAGATGTGGTCTTATTTTAATTTATAAATACATATTTTAACGAAATATACATTTTGGTTGATAAAAAATAATATTTGACCAATATAAAAAAGGTAAGTAAGTTGACTTAAAAGGAAGATTGTGTTCATATTGCCGCTGATCATTGCCTTGTAATATTTAAAAAAGGAAAGACATTCGAAAAAATCTTGATGCCATTTTTAAGAAAACATTATTACTGTTTACTGTTACTGTATTCGTTATACTGTTTCAGTAATTCGTTATACTGTTTCTGTATACTGTTTTACTGTAATGTTTTAATGGAACAGAAGTTCTTTATATATCAAAAAAAATATCCGTATTTTTTTTTTTTACAAATTTTTATGTTTCTAGTCTAGCCTTTTTTAAAAAAATTAAAAATCGGTTTGTATAATATAATTATTAGATATTGTAAAAAAAAAAATCTATAACGGCGTAGCTGATCAATGTCTTTTTACTAAATCAGCTTAACTTTTTAAGGGTAGACGAGGCGCGATTGATCACTAATATTATTGATTAAATTAAAAAGACAAAACAATTAGTAATCCAAAACAATGTTAAAAAATAATACAAATTCGCAACTTACCTTCGCCCGAACAATCCAATTGACATCCGAATCTAAACCTAAAATCGTCTAAATAAAAAAAAGGAAAATAAAAAAAAAGGTTAGTAATCTGATACAATGCAAAAAAAAAACTTACCTTTACTGCAACGGACCGATCGAACCGGACGAAATCATCTGGATTGGACTAAAAAAACGTCCTGGATAAAAACGAATAAGAGAAAAGAGAAAAGAAAAAAATAAATATTAGTAATTAGTAATGCAAAAAAAAAAGACTGAAAAAAATAAAAAGAAATCCGCACTCACCTTGCCGCAATGAACCGATCAGATGGAACCTGATCAAAAGCTAAAAAAAAAATAAATAAAAAAATAAATAAAAACATTAATAAAACAATAAGAAAAAAAAAGATAGATAAAGAAAAATCCGCACTTACCCTTAGCCGTGACGGACCGATCACACTGGACCGATCGCACGAAACCTAAGTAAGAAAAAAAAGAAAAACGAGAGCTAAAAAAGAAAAAAAATAAATATATTTAAGTAGATTAGTGATGAGAACAATGTAGAAAAAAAAAAATAAAGTCTGGTCGCTTACCCTTGGACCGATCGCACTAGACCGATCGCACAAAACCTAAGTAAGAAAAAAAAAAGAAAAACGAGAGCTAAAAAAGAAAAAAAAAAATATTTAATTAGTAATGAAAACAATGTAGGAAAAAAAAAAATAAAATAGAAAAAAAAAAAATAAATTCGGTCACTTATCCTTAGCTGTGATGGATCGATCGTATCAAACCGATAGCACGAAATCTAAGAAAAATAAAAAAAAAAAAAAGATAATTTTAATAAAAAAAATAAAAAAAAAAATATTAATTAGTAATGAGAACAATGTGTAAATATAGAAAGGAAAAAAATATATATATAATAAAATAAAAAATCCCGGTCACTTACGTTAGCTGCGACAGACCGATTGAGTTCTCTATCTAAATCAAGCTAAATAAAAATTAATTTTTAAAAAACAAAAGATATATAAAGGGAGTTTTAAAAATGCTAAAAATAAATAAATAATATAATTATTCAAAAAAGAAAAAAAAATGCTTTGTGTATTTTCTGCTATAGGATACGTTACCGAAGCGAATACCGTCACTGCTAGTAGTTCTAACTTTACTTTCGTTACAAATGGAATAATTGCATATAATAGACCTGCAAATAACAATCCTATATTTATTAGTTTTACTTCGTTTGACAAACAAATGGATTCAGGTTATGTATATTTTATTAATGGAAAATTTGTATGGAATAAAGCCAAATAACGGTCCTCAAGAACTTCAGGTAAAAATATTTTTATTTTAATTTATCGTTTTTACTTTTTTTTTAATGAACATAATAACTAAAAAAATTTTTCTTTAAATTCAAAGTTCAATATAACAACATCATATCAAATTAATATTGATACTAATAATACACTAGAGCAATAATTAATGAACAAATTACTACTATATACTAACTTTTATCAGAACAGGAGACTCGTATTTTTGGGAAAAAGAACATCATATCAATGCAATGATAAATAATATTGGTTTACCTCAATTATTTATAACATTAACGATGAATGAAAGCAGATGGGAACATTTAAAAAATAATTTATCAAAAACTGATAATCATAATACATTACCAACTAATCAACCATTTCATTATATGTACCATTTTATACACTGCTTAAGAAGTATGAAAAATAACCTTTGAAAAAATTCAGAATTAACAAACTGGGGAAAAATATTACATTTTTTTGAACGTGTTTAATTTTAAAATCGTGGTGCAGTTCCATGAGATGAATTCAAACAACAATGTCACTATGATTACGAATTATACTTGTGTAACAATCGCTATACATATGACAAATTCTTCGTGTCAACATTCCTGTAAAATTTTGTTTTCAGTGTTATTTATTATACGTAAAAAAAGATTTAAAGATTAAGGGATCCTTAACCTGTTCTGGGGGTATCCTGTTCCGTAACTGTTTATATCACGTGATATTTACTTAGGACCAGAAGGGTTGCTAGATATTTAAAATTTCAAAATGTAAATCGACCGTTCTGATGACGACCCTTCGATAAGTAACAAGCTATGGAACCTTTTTTGATATTTCTTAATATTCAGATAAGAATTCCGCCATCCAACTATACGTTTATCGTAACATTTTCAGTTTAAGGATTAAGTGATACGAAAAAAAAATGGAGCTATTAATATTTAAACATTAATTATTAACTTTTTATTTGTAATATTAAAAATATTATTGATTTTATCTTTGAGATCTTATTTGTCAACGACGTGTAGTGTGCATATAATGCTTACTAATTATTACAATAAATCTAATTATTTCTATCAAAAAAGATAGTCTCTACAATTGAAAAATTTTAACAAATAAAAATTACTATTATGAATTAAATACTAGGAAACGGAAACCGTTAATGGTTATAAATCACATGATCATATAAAACGTAATAAAAAAAAAATAAAATAAAATAAAATGTATCTGTTCCCATAATATTTGAAAAAAAATTTTTTTTAATGCAACTTCTTATTTTACAATCAATTTTAAAGAATTTTAAGTAATACCATTAAAAAAATTATTAAAGATTTAAAATAAAATTTTGTTGCACATACGGTGACGTAAACAAAAATATCACGTTACACCTGATCCAAAAATTTCATTGGCTATACACGCGTGCGGACAGACATTGCATGCACATTCTGGGATCCGAATGGAAGTGTCCTACGCTTACGCTTCGGACAATAAAATGACCAAAACGGCACGTAATCACCGAAATAAATAATCATAATAAAGTTTACAAATTAATAACCTACTTATACGGAACGATCATGGCGAAGCGCGTTCGTTGCTACGTCTAAAATTTTTCTTGTTGTTAGTCATTAATTTTCTTTACGGAGGAGGATTCTGCGTCTTGACCAGTATCTTTTCGATATGAACCTGCTACAAAACACTTTGAGTAAATGAAAAAACAACATCAAAATATTGTTATTGAGAAAATGGGTTGTTTATTTGTAAACACCACAATGAATTGAAGCAATTGCGCTTTCTCTCACGCAAGATGTTGCAGGTATTTCACCAGTTCCACAAGATGATTCTGGAAGAACATTATTTTTTTATCTAAAACAAATGCAATAAATCGATATCCTCGAACAGTAGCTTTATGATTTGGCATGGCGATAGTTGCACCGCCATAATTTTTTGAATCTACTGTGACTTTTTAACCAGCTAACTTTATAGCGTAGCCTAACAAATGGAAAATATTGTCATTTAAATTGAGTAAAAAAATAAGAAGAAAATTTTTCGATACCTACTCGCTTGTGCTATTTGAGTTTCAGAGCATGCAACTTGCGGGAATCTTAATCGTATTGAAAGGTAACTTCTTCTTGAGCAGTGATCATTAGTACCTAATAATTAATTATCAAATAAATTATTAATCATAATGTAGAAAGAGGATAAAATAAACTACATTTTAAATAAATTGACGTAACTGTAATAAGAGTAGAATGATGAAGGTTTTCATATTCATGTAGGTATTTTTTTCTTGTTTTTACTTGGAATGATTATATTTTCTTTTATTGCGAACTTGATTTAAAAACCTGAAGAAAAAAAAGCTCTTGATATGCTAAATATGATTTTTAAGTCAAAATATGTATTTAGCATTAACTCATTTTTTATTTTTTCCCCCTTTCTATTGCAAAGGTCCCAGATAATCAACAATTTTTCAGAAAATATTTTCTTCCCTTACTCGTTCTCTTTTTGGTATCTTGTATCATAAACAACTCCTTGAAATTTCGTGATTTGTTTACAAAGTTAAACATACGTAAACGATTTTCCCCGATGCGCATATTAATATTTTAAAATATTATTATATTGTCTGTTTCCGCCCAAAGATTAATGCAAATTTCGTGCATTATCGGATCTTATGCACCTCAATGGAGTTATTATCTTATCTACTGCTAAATAATATCACCTCGATGTAATATTAATAAAGCGATTTAGTAGTCTCTTATGCTGAATTACATCCTGATAACGTATGAGATTTCAAAAATGAAGTCAACGGCAACGTAAAAAAAAAAGTTTAAAAACTTGCGTAACGAAACTAAACCATAAAGTTAATAAAACAAAAGATTTCTGGAACATGCAGATCGAAACTGTCGCATCAAATCCTTGATTTGTATTGGTTACACGATTTCAATTTTGAATTTGATTTCGAAGGTTAAAAAAAATATATATATTATTTTGTCTAGATATCTGCCATAAAAGTCAATATAACAAAAAAAAATATTTCTAGAAATGGTCATTTCTGTATAATAATTAATGGCGTAAACCCCGTAAACTCATTTATTCAAGCCATCATACAAACGACGGATAGCATTGTAGAATTCATTAAGATACGACTATAAAGATATACCATAAAAGTAAATATAACAAAAAAAGATTTTTGGAAAATGGGTTCACTAGATCATATACGACCATAAAGGTTTACCATAAAAGTAAATATAACAAAAAAAGATTTCTGGAAAATGGGTTCACAAGAAGATCATTTCTGCATAATAATTAATGGCGTAAATCCCGTAAATTCCTTATTTATTTCAAGCCGTGCATAACAATTATGCATACGATGCAAAATTCAAAAATTGTCTGACATACAAAACACTGAATTTTTTATAATTTAATGGAACTATAATTTTAGCACCGGATCTTGTTTGTTTAGTCATATTGAAGATTTAATATAATGATTAGGATCTTGTTATACGAGGTAAAAATTTTATTAAAAAAATTTCCCCTAAAGGAAATACAACTGAATTTTAAATGAATATCCTTATAAAGAAGAAGATTTTATCGTGGCTAATTAAATTTGTGTCTATATCTATTCTTCAATATCATTTAACTGTACTGTCTGTCTGTTGATCAATTTTAAAACATAAATATAAATATCAATTCGAATTGAGCTCTTTACCACATTCAAATAATAAAACATTTGAATTGAGCTCCCTACCACATTCAAATAATAAACTTTTTAATTCAAAGACAACTAATTATTCCAAGATACAAAATCATGAAAATCATTAAGAAACTTAACTTATTTCTAGTCATTGCAATTGTGGTATTTATCACTTTCGCTTCCTCTTTACCTAATAGGAAAAGAGATGATATCTTAAAAGAATCTAAAGACAAGAATCAATTATCTTTGATCAAAAGACAGAACGGGTGTCCAGCCGGAACTTATCCGAGAAAAAACGGGTGTTGTTGCGACAATACTTGTGGTCCTAATCCTGTAGTATGCAGTGTCGATAAATGCTGTCGAACCGGCCAAACTTGCACCTCGGACGGATTTTGTCGTTGAATTTTATATTTTAGGAAATCATCTGTTAAATAGTATTTACTTAAACTAGATAATAATATTTATATTTTATTCATTTTATCTTTTTGTCCTGTAATGTATAGTAGTATATACTGTATATATATTTCTATCGTGTTAAAAATATGTATTTTTTTTGTTCATGAAAACGATCATTATTAATAAAGTAATAGCTTTTTACCGTTATATGAAAAGAAATCATCACGTGAGTTTTCCGGTTGTTCACGTAGCGTCTTATAAAAATTAAATTTTGAGCTCCAGACTTAGAATGGGAAAGTTTGCTATTAAAATCGAGTTACGAACATAGTAAATCATATGATCCGTAACGTGATTTTAATAGCTTACCTGCAAATATTCAGACGTAAAAGCAAATGTTGTAGATTACCCATGAGCTACTTGCGGGAATCTTAATCGTATGGAAAGCTAACTTCATTTCTTGAGCAGAGATCATTAGCACCTAATAAATATAATAATTATCAACTAAATTATTAGAATCATGATGTAGAAGATAAACAATATTTTAAAATAAATTTACGCACCTGTAACAAGAGAAGAACGATAAAAGTTTTCATTTTCATATAGGTTTTATTTTATTTTATTTTTTTTTTATTGCGAATTAGATTTAAAAACCTGAAAAAAAAAAGCCCTTTTTCAGGTAATCGAGCATTTATAGCAAATTTTTAGACAATTATTTCTTCCCTTTCTCGTTCTCTTTTTATATCTTTGCATCGTTAAAAACTCCTTGAAATTTCGTTCGAAGTGAGTCCAAAGATCACATAACCGAAAGATATCCAGGTTTTACACGTTAAAAATTTTCCCCATGCGCAAATAAATATTTTATAATATTATTGCATTGTCTCTTTTCCATCCAAATATTAATGCAATTTTCGTGCATTATCGGATCCTATGCACGTCAATGCAGTTATTATCTTATCTGCTACTAAATAAAGTCACCGATTTCGACAGTCACTTCGATGTGATATTAATAAAGCTGGTTCTGTCGTTTTAATAGAATCTTTATAAATGAACTTTTCCCTTGTTGCTGAAATGCATCCTGATACGTATGTGATTCAAAAATGAAATCAACAGCAACGTAAAAAAAAGCTAAAAAAAAAAGTTTTTTTATCTCTTGAGTAACGAAACTAAACCATGAACTAATTACTGGTTTGATTTTCGAAGATTAATAAAAAATTATTTTGTCCCTAGATATCCGAATAAAAGTCAATATAACAAAAGAAATTTGGAAAATGCGTGTCTGAAGTATTTTTTACCTAATCTACGCATAATTGTCACTACACATAACAAGTTCCGTTGACATTCTGCAAAATAAATAAATAAATGTATCCAGATTTTAATAACCCGTAAGAACGTGAAACAATCTCGAATTAATTATATTGTTGGAAAAATGGGCACATTATTATTATTAATTAAATATTAATGTATCTTCAGACGAGGCAGGAACTTTATGACACAACTTAAGAACTTGATTCGTATGTATATAATTCGAGTGATATTGTTTGCTTTGGTATTCATTATTATGTGTTATTTAATGATTTTTATACTTGTGTTTGTCAATACATCACATATTCTTTTTATTTTATTTTCAAACATTAAAAAATGTCGTTATCACGTGAATAGATCGGTTCATGTGTGACGTGAATTCTAAGCAAAAAAAAAATATTTCATCTTACAGAATTGGCTATCAAAAATTATGATTTTGTTGCATTATCGGAAAGTATGTTCGTATTTTATGTACAGCTTTTAGCGGTAACGTATCTATCCATGCCAAAGCAAAACGTTTGAAGTTAGTCTTGCGTTAATAACCTTTAATACATCATGTCAAATAGTAAGGACCTAATTTTGTTATACTTATTAAAATAATATGAAGAGCGAGTTAAATATCGATTGATGCCATGAACAGTGAGATGCAAAGATTATTTATAAATTAACATCTACATATATTTTTGATTAGATAATTATGATATTGAGAAACGTATAGATACGCACAGAAAATTTTCAAAAGACGTCGGAATATCTAAACAACTGGCATAAACATTCCGAAACCTGCAATTCGAAGTGATTAGGTTTGTACACATTTTCCAGTTGCTTTTTAAATAATTTTTCTAATGACCTGACGTTTTCTGAAAATTTCCCATACGTAATTGTATATTCTCTAAACGTACTTTTAATCTTTTGACGACTTTTATAGGTTTGATGGTACCTTCGAATTCCAAGTGTTTATCCCCGAAAATTAGGGTTTTATCAACCCGCAAGTAATAAATTATATTGTGCGAAAATTGACAAACTTTTAAAACATTGCATTTTCGTTTTATTAAATTATACTAATTTACTTAAATTTTATGTCATATTTCAAAATAAAAATTTTTGAATTATATTATTTCGCTAATATTTGTTTCTCAGGTCAAATTTAATTTCCATATTAGGGAATTCTTTAATTAGTAATAGAATTTATTTGTGTTATGTAATGATGAATTCAATTTTGTCGATTTTGGTAAGTCGTACATTTAATACTTCGGACAAAATTTAGGATGTGAAGGTTTTTTTATCGAATAATTATTCACCCAGCATTTATAATATGAAGAGAAACTAAATGCAATTATAAATGAATCCAATCTAATTGAATGATGCTGATCGGAGTAATTTATTTGATTTAAAAATTAAATTAAAATTCCTGAAGAAGCATTAATAATGGTAATTATACTAATTACACATCATATAAAAGTAAAGCGTTACGTTATATACTAATTAAGGCACAGATGAGAGTTCCAAATTCTGTCCCGGCCTCGTTTAGGTTTGAATTTGAATTTGATAAGTTTCTAGTTTTCATAATTTTTGAACAAGATTATATTATTATACACCAGAATTTTTGGCGGCCAAATATCCACTATCAATCTGAAAGACTTTTCTTCCAAATGTAACTTTCTGAAACACGATTTATTTTTTTTTGTGAATCCTGTTTCTTTACAACAAATTAAATAAATTAAAAAAATAAAAAGATATGACAATCAATAACAATTATAAACATTTTTATCGAAAAAATATTTTGGTTTATAAGCTAAATACAAAATTGACATTTTACTCAAAAAATTTTTTTAGAGCATCTGCCTTTTTATTGTCAACTACTTTTACTTATTTAGCTGCGTCATACTATTATTCATTGACAAATAAAAAATGATCGACATGCAGCCGGTTTTTTTTGATTCAGCCACAAGCTAAAAGAAAAGAAACGCTCAGTTAACACCATTCTCTTTTTCTTTTAGAATCTATTCAATGTCTGATAACAATAATAAAGGTAAAAGTGTAATTAAAAAACTTAAAAATTTATTTACCAAAACAAAAAATAAGAAAAAAGTGCCTGAATTAGACGAAGTCGGTAAGCATTGAAAATTAGCATACCAAAAAACAAGTTTATATGCCAAATGGACCTGTGACGAAAAAAATTTGTTTCTAATTAAATAAATTACAATAATTATGTCACATTAGAGCGAGATTCAGAAGATGATCCCGCTTTAAAGGAATTAAAAGGTAAGAATATTTATCAAATCTAAACATAATTTTTTATTAATTAATTTTTTTTTAAAAAATAAATAAAATCGATCATACTTTAGATTGTAAGTCATATAAATTTCTTTATACTGTGAATTGTAGCTTAAATTCAACTAAATTTAAAATTTAAAAAATCATTAAATGATTGGTTATATTATAGGGAGTAAGCTATTTATCGGTCAACTACAATTCTTATTGTAATTAAAATTCGTACTAATCTTATTATTTCAAAATAATATTTAACCAATAGTTGGTAGGTTATACTTTATCGATTAACGTTAAATTTCTACTGATTAATTATATTTTTATTATAAATCTAATACGCTCGGTTATTTAATATTGCAGGAAGTAAGTTATTTCATTTATTATTATTTTTCATTATAATTTAAATTAAATTTTAACTCGATAAAAATAATTATTTTTATGTTTATAGGATGTAAGTTATTTTATCGATCAATGATTTGAATTATATAATTTAAAAACTAAATTTTTATTTAAAAATATTTATTGACTCAGATCGTAAGTTAACAACAATAATTAATTATACTTTATTAAAGTTTAAAAATAATAACTTGTTTATTTATAAACTATTTAATAATTGATGTTGCTATAGAGGGTATGTTCGTTTATTCATCACACATTTTACTATTCACTTAAACTAAAATAATTTATTTAATGATTTTAGATCGTAAGTTATCGATAATTATATTTAATTATATTTTTCATTATTTTCATTATATCAAAATAAAACTAAATTATTATTAAATTATTGAATATTAGTAATTAATGATTTTAAAGGGGGTAAGGCAGTTCATTAATTAAAGATATTTAATTGAAATTTAACTAAAATATTAAAGTTATTTAATAATTCAGATGGTACGTACTAACTATATTCAATTATAATTACCATTTGCATAACTAAATATTTTATTTTAAATCTTTAATGTTTTAGATGATTTAAATGATATGGACGGTAAGCATATGTTGTTAACTATTTTTCATACTAGGACTTACACTTAATGTTATTGATTTATTATAATTAATTATTCTTATAAATTTAACAAAATTCAATGGTTTAGATTGTAGGTATTATTATTTATATTTTCTGTTGTTATTTAACTCTTCTTAATTTAAAAATACTTTAATTTTTTAGATGACAAATCTCATAATGGTAAGATGATATTGTCGAATTTATTATTTAAGATTTATAAAAATTTGTATTTAAATGTGCGGTTTGCGATTCAAATCACGTTTTGCTCATGAATTATACTGTATTCAATTTTAATAGCAAACATCTCAAATAAGTAAAAATAAAAGGAATAATACTAATTAACTTTAATTTAAAAAATAGAAACTTGCAAAAATTGTAAAAAATGTCTACTGGAAACAAATGGTGTAAAGAATGCAATAGCGAAAAATTTCAACAAGATTTTTCCAATTGGACTAGTAGAAATGGATTTATCGACCAATTTATTCAACAGGTTCAACATAATGCTCAAAATAGTATGCAAGTATTAGAATGGATTCCTTATGATAAACTTCAAAGCATTCAAGATCTTGATAAAGGCAAATTTAGAAATATTCATAAAGCTATTTGGTCAGACGGATTTATTAAATCTTATTCTTATAAAAAGAAAAAATGGGTTAGAATTAATAATATTAATGTAATTCTTAAAAGTTTAAATAAATCATCAAACTTGACGATAGATGATTTAAACGAGGTTTGCAAATAAATTATTATTTATCTTTATTTTAAATAATAAGTTTTTAAATTAATTTGTTTATATTTTAATGGAAATATAATTACAATTGTTATAGTCAATTGAAAAAGTATTCAGATGAAAATATTATTCAATTATTCGGATTTACTCAAAATCCAAATACTTTGGATTATATGGTGATAATGAAATATGCAGAAAATAGTAATTTAGGAAATATTTTATCAAACATAGTTAATGATAAATGGGTAATTAAATTATTAAAATTATATAATAATATTAATGGACTTGACGAAATACATCAGAAAAATCTCATTCATTGTAATTTTCATCATAATAATATTTTGATACCTAAAAAGAGAATTTTAACGATTAGTGATTTTAGATTATGTAAACCTGTTGATAGTATTGAAAAAAAAGAGATTTATGGTATTTTACCTTTTATAGCACCTGAAGTATTAAGAGGTCAACCTTATACTCAAGCTATGGACATATACAGTTTCTCTATGATTATGTGGGAATGTATATCTGGAATTCCTCCATTTGATGATAAAGCATATGATCAACAACTTGCTTTAAGTATTTGTAAAGGACAACGTCCTAATATTATTGCTAATACTCCACAATGTTATATAGACTTAATGATAAAATGTTGGGATATGGATCCATTAAATAGACCAACTGCATCGGAAATCAAGAAAGTTATTAAAGATTGGTATGAAAACATAACTAATAAAGATTTTGATAAAAAATTAATACGGGAAATTATGGAATTTTTTAAAGGAGATCAAGATTTAATTCAAAGTCAAAGTAATACTATCATTAGTTTTAATTCACAAACTAATCATACAAGTCAGTTACTTGATTTTATTGAGGGATTAAATGAAATTTTAGATCAAGAAACTGATAATTGAAGTATTGGTAAGTTTTATTTTTATTTTTTTTAAACTGTATTATAATTCATTTTATAATAGGTAATGTATTTTATAAGAGATTATGAATAAAATTTAATTTTTTTTTAATTTATCATAGAAAAAATTTTATTTAGCTTTATAAAAATATCTGTTTATTGATCACTAATATAGAGTAACTATTATACTAAAAATGGTTTGTAATCAATAAATAAAAACTTTATAAAATATTTTTTATTACCGTTTAATTATTTGATTTTCAATGAATCACATGAAATGATAAATTAAAAAATGTCTTAATTAAAATTTTACTACGTCATAATAGTCAAGTACTTGCATAATTAGCATTCTCCTCGTTGCTTGATTAATAGAAATTTATCTACTAAGCTGAAAATTTAGCGAACGCAAATGTGAAAGTTTTGTTAAATCAATCATTTTAGTGAAAATACCATCGACTACCCTGCAGACCATAATAAAATCAAAACAAATTATCGCGTCACGTTATCATTAAAATTTCGGAATTGGGAAATTTAATTCCTATACGAAACATACAATTGCGTAAAATAATTATATGTTATTGAACGGGGTTATATCCGATATTTTAATAAAAAGACTGACATTTTAAACCCTTTTTGACGCGTTCAAAGTATACTTGCAAAGCCGACTTTAAATTTAAGTTTCGTAAATTATTGTACAGAATTCCTTGGATTTTGGAGGAAAAATGTTTTAAAAAAATGTGTACTTGTGAATTTTGTTATTAAATAAGTATTTTGCAAATTTATTTAACGTATTTTTTTTTTTTTTTTTTTAACAAAAGTTTCTTAATTTATATTTTTTATATAAATAAATATATTATTATTATTTAAAAATATTTTAGAACTAATTAAAAAAAAAAGTTACGCTGCAAGAATACTATTGTCCGAAGTGTTAAGTGGAGGATTATTTAAGACGTAACATTGTGTTACATATAAAATGTAACACTTGATATGATGACTCGGACCCACAATGGTCCCGTTTTACTAGTTATTACTTAACATTACTTTTGGTAAGTTTCATTTTAATAAGAAAAAAATATAATCAACATCAGTAGTTTATTTTTAAATTGTTTATTTTTATGTATTTAAAAATAATATTGCATCTAAAAATAAGTTGGGATTCATAAAGGATTACACTTCGGACCATTTCTACTCTACTTTATGAATAGATCTTAAAAAATTTAACAAAACTCAACACGTTGGCACACCAAAATTTTGATTTGAAAAGAATTACAAAAATCAGAAAAAAGTATTTGAAAGTCCGCGTGTTTGTTTTTAAGGTACTGCAATATTTTCGCTTAGGCTAGAGGGACAAATAAAAAATATCCATCGAACGCATCAAATTTGGAAATTCTATTCATTCATAATAACATACGGGGAAAGGGAAAGTAAAAAAAAATTTTATTTACAATTTGGTCCCTTTTTCCGCACTCACCCATATGTTTCCGATTGAAAATGGGACAAAAAAAAAAAAAATAAAAATTTTAAATTCGTCGAATTTCAAATACTGAAAAAAACATGAAATTATCAATATAAGTACCCACAGGCCATATTAATAAAATTATTCGTCATGAAATCATTGCAATCATGTTTGGCCTAATAACGCTCATGAATGACCATGATAAAATATTTAAATATTTAATAACTATCTTTCTTTTGAGTTCAATGCTCTTCGTAGTTTGCCTCCATCATTTTGATATTTCTTGCGTTGACGAACCTTGCAAGACGTTCAATTACTCTTAATAATTTGCTTTTTAAGCTGGAAATTCACCAGATTATTAAATTATTGATTTTTCGTGTTTCTGTACGAGATGACGCCATCATCGGTAAAAAAATGCAATGGTTACATGTCTAGTAATACACTCAAATTACCTAAGAAATGATTTAATATTATCAATTGATTACTTTGGTCAATGATTTATACTATTTTAATACTTTTAACTTAATATTGTATATTGATTTTTCCTATCTGAATTTTCTTATTAAATGCCTAAAATATCGATCGTAAATTATAAATTATCGAGTATAAGGGGATGTACACTCCCTACCCAAAAGTATTAGACCACATAAAAATTTTTATAAAATATCAAATTTTTTTTTATCTACAGTTTTT
>CAJVPQ010001137.1:0-20194 GCA_910591825.1 Funneliformis caledonium
TGTACACAAATAATTACTAAAAATAGATAAATTATATATAAAAATGGATAAATTATTTATAAAAATGGAAATATTATATAATACATGCATTAATTTTCTATTTTTAGTATAACTTATATACATGACTTTTTGGTCTAAATTTTATACATTAATAATGTAATTAACATTTAACTTAATATATAGAAATATACTTGACAATATATTGAATATATTTAGCAATATATTGCAGATGAATTATACATTCGTCAAAGATTTGAATATATTTTCAATATATAACAGAAACTTGTTTAACTTAAAAACTATGGATTTTACTATATAAACTATAAAAGTGTCAATCCTTTAACATCATGTCTAATAGTTGTAATCTGAAAAAATTACATATTAATATAATAAATATTTACCTACTTAATTAATTTATTTACTATTTATTAAAAAATTTTTTGGATTAATTATACTATATATTTTATGATATATAAAATTTTTAACTTTATTTATTTAACTTTAGTTTTCTAATAATATCTGTTAAAATTATTTATATAAATTAAATAATCTTATTTTTACATAAAGATTGTTTTTTATTTAATATTTATCTAAATTATAATCATTATTGAATTGAAATATAGATTATTAATAAGTATATGTAATTTTTTATTATTAAAGTAATTTATTTTTCAAGATTATTTTTTTAAATAATAATATTAGTTTTTAGTATTTATAAATCAAATTATAATATTATATTAAATAATTAATTTAATTTAAATTTATTATTAATTTTTAAGAAATTGCTTTTAGTATTTAACAATATCAGTTTTTATCTACATACATTGTCTTTTATTATCTATTAAACAAATTTTTTAATTATATATTTGCTATCTAAATTTTTAAATAAAATTAAAATAAATTATTAATTAATAAATATTATTTAAAAAATATATAAATATTAGAAATATTATTATATAATATTTATGATTTATTTTAAATTTAAATAAATTTAAATTATTTTTATGATAATATCCTATGAAGTTAATTCTTTTATCTATAAGTATTGATAAAGATTAATATTATCAATAGTTTTAATTTCTTTAACTTATTTAACATTTTTATATTATTTATAATTATTTTATATATTCTTTACAGAAAGTTGTTTTCTTAATATGCAGTAACTGCAAAGTAATTATATGATAAATATATAGTTACTACTTTACTTAATAGTAGCTTAATCGTAGCCTAATAAGTATTATGTAGTTATTGTATAGTAAGGAAACAAAGATTTTGTAAAGTTATTATTATTTATTTTATTATTTATTATATTATTATTATAGTTAAATTATATTTTATAACTTATATTTATTTTATATTATAATTTATTTTATATTAAATTGCATTAGATAATAATCTTCTTATAATTGTAATTTTGTATAAATAAAATAGAAAATATTTTTATAAAAGAACAGAAATAATATTGATAATTTAAAAGTATAAGTTAAAGACTTAGAATCTAAAGTTAATGACTACTAAGATCTTTTTTTAAATTATACATTATTATTGGATTCATTTTCAGTTATTTTAATGTTTAAGTTAAAAGGTTGTGATAATTAATTCTATATATTAGAGTTTCTGATCTTAAGATATTCTTTAAATTTTACAGATATTTATTATACTTGAATCAACTCAGCAATTTATTATATCTTAAAATTTAAGATATAATTAATTGAACTCATAATAATAAACTTAATAATAAGTTAATATAGAATATCACAATAAATTTTAGATAAAGGATAATGTTAAAGAGAAAAATAATTTATATAGATTTAAATTAATTTCTTTATTAATAACTAAGCAACTTATAAATGAGTTTATAAACTTACAACTAAGTTAATTTATAATTTAAACAAAAAGCTATTTTATTTATATAAAATTAATTTGCTATAACTAACTTTTTATAACATTATAAATTAACTAAATATAAATATATATATTCCAATAAAAATATACTTAAATATAATAAAATAATAAAAATAACATAAACTATAAAAATAATAAAAAGAAATAAAATAAATTATAGACATTAAAGAAATTACAGATGAAAAAGGTTATTGATAAAATAAATAAACTAATAGATAAAATACTAAAATAAAAAATACAAAAAGGAGAATTAATCACAAACAAGAAAGAGTAGTTTTATGTTATCTTTACAAAAAGGAAGGTTACATATAACTGTCATTGAACTGATTAGATTGCATCTAGTAATTGATAGTTATCTTTTTTAATAAATTTAGTTCTCTATATATACATTTAATATTATGTTATATATATTAACTATATTAAACATATCTGATATATTAACATATTAAATATGTTTATATATTTGATATTTTTAATATTCAATACTATATCACATTTGTAGATCATATAATTATTACCCTATAATAATATTATATTAATAATAATATATAATATTCTGTAAAATTAGATTAAATCAATTTTTATTTAAATTTAATCTGATTAATTTTTATTTTCATAGATCAATATGAATCTAAATCTAATAGTTCAGTTTAAATTTAATTCTGATTTGAAACTAAAAGATCAAATTTTAAATCTAAATTTAATAAATCAGTTAAAATTTAAATCTGATCTGATCTAGATCTGAATTAAAAGAAAGATAAAAAGTTTTTTTTATTAAAGAAAAGTTATTCTAATTAAATAATAATAAATCATTCAAGAAAAATAATACACATTGTTCTAATTGAATAATAATAAATTATTTAAGAAGAATCATAACATATTATTCAAAAAAAATAATAATATATACTTTTTCTTTTTAATAATACAAGTTTTAAAAAGTAAAAACAACTATAAAAGAAAATATAAATAATAATATATTTTTATTAAATAATAATATTTTGATACTAAAATAAATATTAATATAATAATATCTTCAATATTTAATTCAAAATCAAATATATTAGGATTAACTAACAAAAATGAATATTTTCTTAATAAATAATAAATACTAGTAAATCTTTATTAGTATATCTAATTAAAGACATTATTAATAGCTATATTTAATATTATTTAAGTTATTTAAAAGATAAAGAGCACTTTCTCAATTAATTAAAACTTAAAAAATTAATCTAAAAATTTTTTAATAAGCTTAAATTAAAAAATAATATATATATTATTTTTACTTTCTTTATAATTAAAACTACTTTATCTTTCACATATTAAATAAATATGTTCAATTGAAAAAAATTGGATTTTTACCAATGTTATTTATTTTGTAATATTTTTTAATTAGAATAAAACTTATATACAATATTTAAAGCAAAGTTTTTAAAAAAAATATGTAAATTTTTTATACTAAATTTAAGAATTATTCTATTTTTAAGTAGGAAAAATCTGAAAATATTATTATAATGATAATTAAAAGCAAAATATTAGTTTAGATATATATATTTAGAGTATTTTATTATATATAATAGGTATTTTTATAAATGAAGAGGTTATAAAAAATTATTAAATTTTAATATACTAATATATATAAGAATGATATTAATGTATTTTGAATTTTAGATCATTGAATTTTATTTGTAATAGAAATTATTAACAAAAAAAAGAAAAAATCTTTTGTTATATCTAATTTTTATATTTTTAAATTTTAAAATACTAAGTTCTCTTTAACAAAAGTAGTAAATTATTTTAATCTTCTTTTTATACATATTATTTTAAAACTGAAGCATATTAATTGATGATTCAGATAAGATCAGCACTAATTTATTATATAAATTTGGGGCAAAAATTTTCTGATTTATTAAGGTAATACGATTATTGCAAAAATATCATTCTATGTTAACGCACAAAAAATCCCAGTAAATCACGTTTTTTTTATGTAATCTACTGCATAAATACATAAAGAAAATGATACTATCGAAAGAAAATATTTTTTATTGATTAAAAAAATATTTTTATTTGTACGCGCGTCAGATTCCAGCCTTCTTATACTACAATTAAAATCCTCAATTTATGCTTTTGAAGTAATTTTCATAAATATTATCAGATAATAAGTTTATTTATATGTTTTTAGCATATCTTTTTATTGAAATAACATACGTATTTTTTTTATTATGGTAAAAATGCGTTCAAAATATTTCATATTTATTGTATAAATTTGAAATAATAAATTCATTTATTTTTCTTTGAATCCATAATGTTTTTGCAATTTTTAGGCATTTTCTGCTTCTTCCATATTCCTAAGAGCCATAGATTGTTTCCATTTACGTGAAAAAGTTGTAATTCAGTTGGAAATAGTTGATTCTTTTGGAATATCATCTAAGTTAATTTCTCCTTCATGTTTAAGGCGTAACAATTCATCTCGCATCTCTTTAGCCGACATCTTTTGCCTAGAGTTAGCTGTTCCTATATAAAACATACATTCGAGTAGCTCTTTTACTTCAGGTACAATTCTTTTCACTGGTGTTCTGATCTTTTGATTCTCTTTTAGAGCCTATTCTTTATAAAATAATACATGATTGGAAGAATAATTGAGCATGTTGGTAATATATATTTACAGCTTAGAAAATTACATACAAATAGTGATACCTCTTTGATTTTGGAATAGTATCTGTTGGTATATCGATTGGATAAACAATCTCAATATTTTATTTATTAGTGCTTTATTATCAATTATTTTACAATATCCTATGTCATATAATTAGAATTATTTATTAATTTGTCATTTTTCTTAATTTCAGTATCATTATCTAACAAACATTAGATCAGTACTACAAAAATTTCTTATCTCAAGATGATATGATTATAGAAACTATACCTTTTTTTTTGGCACTTGATACTCCAAGGTTTGTTTGGCTCTGTATGTTGAGTAATTGCTGGGTTTGGCTTGTCAAAAATTCGTTCTTTAGTGATCTTTTGTATTTTACTAGGTGAGAACTTATTCCATGATCCAAATCCAGGAAGAGCTCTTCTATAAATATATCCTGCATCATCAGCTTCATTCAGCCAAGTCCATTCTGACCAATTTGTAATACCTTGTATAGTATCCAATGTACTTTTACGATCTATTTATAAATAAAGTATGTAATTTTCCTGAATTTTGATTATTTATTGAATAAAATCAATCACAAACCTTGAGAACGGTTAGGTTGAATATGTGCTACATAAGTGCCTGCAAGCAGTGATGTACATTTTTAATGTCCTAGAGATTTGTTATTCCAGCTATATGTCCTAGCTATATATCCCAACCTGTTTCACACTATGTCCCAAATGTCCTATCTGTCTCATCTATGTCCCATCAGTGTCCCATCAATGTCCCATGACAACACTGCCTGCAAGATTTTTGATTGCATCCTCAATATTTTCACCAGAAGTAATATCATATCCTAGTTTTACATATCTTTTGATGACGTAAGTTATCTTACAAATAAACAAAATAATTTAGTAAATGTAATGCAAATTCTATCAAAAATTTGAAATATCAAAATATTTATTACCTGTGTATGATAGGAATCTATTGTTGTTTTCACCTCACCTGCCTTCAAAAATGTCCAATTTTTTATGCTAACACCATACCATTCTTTCCAATATGATAAAATAATCATCAATTCAGTATTGTGATAGTGGGACCGTTATCAGAAATTATAGTAACTTATGATGGCTTCTTTTCAAGGGTTTCTATTACACTATGTAACGAAGATGCAGTAAACCAAGTATCCTATTTTGTATCATTTGACCAATGGTCAAATGCCTGAATATTTAGATCAGATGTTCCAGAATTTTTAGTATAAACAAGTATTGAATGAAGACTTCAACCGCGTTTGCCAAAAAATTCAGATTTTATTTCCCTTGCACTCTTAGGAAGAATCCTCATTTTGTAATCCACAATTAACAAAGCACCATCTGAATCAAGTTGGAGGAGATTTGAATTTAACTGAGCATTTAGGTATGTTTTTCTAGCATGATGTGACATAAAGGATATTAATTATTTTTGATATTCTTCAAGTATTTGATGGTGCATTACATTTAGATTATTCTGTAATTTCTCAAAAAATCCAAATAAACCTTCACAACTTTGGCAGATATTTGAATGATCTTGATTACAATTACCAAATGCATATCAAAGATAATGACTTACACAAGAAATATGAATAGCGCTACTCATATCATCAATTTGTAATTTTTTGGTAAAATCTTTGCGAAGGTATCGTTTTAAAATTTGTGATTCATTTACTAATTCTTTCTATTTATTATTATTATAATATTATATATTAGTAAATTCTGAATTAATTTTTTATATAATAAAAGAATAAACAATAGTCTTATCTGAACACCTAGATCTGTAATATATATTTCAATAAGTTTTTCAATTTTAGCAAATACCACATAACCATACTCATTACATATCATACACAATCCTCTAAGATCTTCTTTATATTGAAAACTTCCTTCTTCTAAGCGTGTCATAAATGACGTATGTTTCATACCATCAGAATATTGCTCATGAAATTTTTTTCATAATGACTGTTTGCAATCTTGAAGATATAATACAGGTAATTCACTTTCATTATCAGTCTTATATGAGCTTATATTTACGTTGCTTTTATTCACAAAAAATGATTCAAATTGACTTAGCATTTCTTATTTTAGCTTAACACGATGAATACTTGGTTTTAATAATAGAGGTACGCTATAACTATTAACTCGTGCATATTTTCGGGATTCAGAAATGGTATGTCTTTCAACCTTTTATATATATAAAGTAATAATTGATTACTGCTTATATAACTAGATAAACAATTACTATTATACTTACATTCAAATTTGTTTTTAACTCTAAGTAAGAAAATTCATTTGCAATGATTGATAAAACCTTACGCTTACTATCACAATTTTGCTTATTGTCATTCAATGCGCGTCTAAAAGAATTCTAAAAAATCTTGGTTTTATTAGGCATGTGAGTCAGAGTACTGGTAAGAAAACCCATTTTGCTAAGTTGTTGAAGTATTACACGGTTTTATTCGGGTTAGGATGATCTAAACCAAAATTGATACTAATAAAAATTACTTGTCAAATTATTTTGTTAATATTTTATATAAACTTTAGACGACAATATGAATTACCTCTGATTCTTTATTTGACCAAGGAGTTACGTTATGGGTACCAACATCTCAAAACATAGATTGTCATGCTCTTAATTCTCAATCACTAAATTGATGATTTTTTGGATATAAAATTTGTAACTGTGAATATAATTCAATAATTGGGCTTTCTTGTTCAAGCCAATTAAGAAAAAACTGGTGCCAATTGAGATTGACTATTGTTCTTCGTTTCAAATGGTAATCATAAAGTTATTTTATAATAGAATAATCATTTCATTTTTTGGGAAAACATGTGAGTAATTTTGCTTTATAATGACGAATAAGAGTTTGAACAAAAGAATGTTCAAGGCCAAAGAGTTGATTTCCGTTGTATTTTTTTATTTCCGATTTTTCTATACAGCAATTGGCGTTTCACCTTCAAATTTTTTTTTCATTTGATTATCCTGATAAATTTCAAGAATACATTTGTTTTCCTCAATTTTAGATACATAAATTGCTTGTTTATTGCCATTAAATTTGTATATAAAAGATGATTTATATCCAGGACCAGCGTTAAGTCAATTTTCTTGAGAAGAAATTCCTACTCTATATACAAATATTTTCAGTGAATCAACAAATATTGAAATTGAAATAAATAAGACATCCCTTAAAAGCTGATAAATAATATCTTCATCTTGCCATCCTAATACTAAGGGACCTGAAAATCACATTTCATTTTCAAACATTTGTATATATACCGAAGAAATAGCTTTAAAAGGATCATTTTCTATTTGACTAATATATGCATCACTTTGGCATAAATACCCAGGTTGAGAGATATTATTTTTATTACTAACAATAGTTACAAAAAATCATGATTATTAAGACAGGTTTTGGTTTTTTGACCAATACGAAGGAAAAAGAAAGTAGCGTTTTCTTTGTCTGTTGATGTTTTCCACCAGTAACGAGAGTATGACCCATAGTGAAATACTTCAACTATAGAACCAAGATCAACTAGACTAACTGTAATTAAGCGGTGTTTTGGCATGAATATTAGTTGCACGCGTCAGATTCAGAAAAGCGATATTCGTTATATGCTAATTATCCCAAAAATTTATTATTATGTATATAGTCACATGGTACCGATCTTATCCAGATCGTCAATTAATATAATAAAAATTATAAATTTAAAATATGACATTACCTTTAAAATAATTATTAATTTTAGAAAAGTATTAGAAATTATAATATAAAAAGAATGATATAAAATACGAGAAAATAAATTTAAATTTGAAAAATCTAATATTATTAATAAAATATCAAAATGATTTTTCTTTATCTTTTTTAATAAATTTATTAAAATATTACAAAAAAAATATAAAATAATAATATAAAAAAATAAAATAATTTTCTATTAAAGATTTTTGATAAAATTGTATAAATAAAATAACTATATTTATTATTTTAATGATTTTAAATAGCATTTCTAGATATTAATATTTGGTTAACTTATATTATAATTTTTCTTTACCAAAAGACAAAGTTATATTACTTTATAATATTCTATATATAGGCATTTTGCAGTAAAAAGTAAGGAAACTACCAAAAAAATTTTTTTTTTTTTACTTTTTAAGCTAAATATTATTTTTTTAGTAAAATAAATTCAGATTTAACATTAACTCAAAAAAATTTTTTTGGTAGTTTCCTCCTTTTCTACTGCAAAACACTTATTTAGCAAATGTAATTTTTTATATGCAATAATATGAAAGATTATTAAAAATTTTTTTAGTATAATATAAAATCAGAAAATAAATTATTATAAGATATAAACTTATAGAATATGTCAGTAATCAATATTATAAATTTTTAAAATAAACTTTTAAATATAGAAATATCTTTGAAATTAAGCGTAAATCTATATATTATATTAAGAATAATGTTTTATTCATAATGTTTATGTAACTTCAAAATTGTAATTTTATAATTTTATAAAAATAATCAATTTATATTTGATACTTCAAATTTACAAATAATATTTATTTTTTATGATTATAATAATATAAAAATATCTAATATTAACTGTTTAGATATTATATATAATGAAGCAATATTTCATTAGTTGATTTTGTATAAAATAATAAAAATAAAATTATGGGATTACTTATAAACCAGTAATATACAATAGACAATTAAAAGTATTATATTATCTAAATACAAAATTTAAAATTAAAATATCTTATAATTAAAAAAATATAGTATTATAAAAATTAAATATAGTATAGAGGTCATATTTTAATTTTTATATTAGCTTATATCATCTAGTTACAGTAAATTTTATAAGCTATATTTAATCTATTAGTAAAAAATAAATATTAATATTTTAAATAAAATTTCTTTATTTTTATGTTATTTGTAATGTATAATTTAAATTAATAAAGAAATTTTATAGTTTGATTATTAATTTAAAAGAAATAAGAATTTAAAGTCAATATATTTCTAATATATGTTATGAAATTTAGTATCTAAAGTAAATAAATATGATTGGTCAATTTTATATTCTTTAATTATATACAGTTTTGAAAAGTTAGCATTTTTTTAAACTAAACTATATTGAGATTAACTTTGATTGAAATAAAGTTTTACCCTTTTTAGCAAATTTTTTTATGCAATACTAACTCTAAAAACTTTAATATATCTTTTTTTTTTAATATTTAATGAAATTTTAATGAAAAAATAACTTAACTTTTAAATTTTTATATAAAATTTTTAATTTTTATTTGTGTAATTTGCATACCTTTTATAAAAAAGAGTAAAAAAAATGTATATCAAATTTTATTTATGAGATATCAGTCAAAACAAAAATACATTTAATAAAAATGTTTTCAAAAAATAAGCTAATTATCATTAAAGATTCTTTATTTGAAAAGGGTTTATCATCTGAGCAGAATTTTTATTTGATAAAAATTCTAAAATATCTTTTGATGATAAAATGATTTTGAACTTGATAATAAACTTAAAAATATGTTAAAAAAGCTGATTTTTAGTATAAAAATATCAAATCTAAATAATAACTTCAATAAATAAGTAATAGTATTTAAATTCAAAAAAAATATAAAGTAATTACAAAGAAAATAGCTATACAAAATAATAATATTATTACATAATTTATTTTATATAAAATGAACTTGATATATAAATAAATGATACTCATTCAAATAAACTAAAAGGTTATAGTAATATCAATTTATTATTCATAGAATCAGAAATAGAAAGTGATTTTGATAATAAAATTGAATTTATAAAGTTAATTTCTTTTATAGAAAAAACTTCAAAATGAGATTCTATTATTTGAATAAAATAGTGATTAAAAGCTATATTTTAATATTATTAATACTGTTAATTAAATATCAAAAAAATGAAAACTAGCTTTTTTGTTGCATAACAATTAGGTAAAAATGAATATTTTACTCATCAACTTCAAAAATGGACTTGTATATTAACATAAAATCAAGAAATTCCTGTTTTAATATATGAAAAATATATTAAAGTTAAAAGTCTTGATAATGAAGATATATGTCATAAAATTATTAACTATTTACATATAAATAAATTTGAATTTTAAAATTATGTATGTAATATTTTTTAATTATTAAACTTTATATTAAGATATATTTTAAATTATTTTTTATTTCTTAAAAAAAGTACAGCTCTATATTAGCTTTATAATATAAGTTTTGATATAAAGGTATTATAAAGAAATATATATCAATGAATATAAAAGAGCTGATGTTGTTAAATATCATCAAATAATTTCTTACTCAAATAACAGAATATGTATTATATTTATTTATTTATTTATAATAAAAAATTAATATAATAAAATTTATTTTAATAGATATGAAAAGTTAATGTCATATTTGAAGAAAATAATTTAGAAATTCAAATAAATCTTATTCTTAATGAAATGAATAAATCTTATATTTTTATTTCTTATAATGAAACATTATTTTATACTAATGATGGTTAAAAATCTAAATGGAATCCTAATACTAAATAGTCACTTCAGAAAAAAAGGAGATTATTAAGTAATTTATATTAGTAATTTTTTATGTGAAAGTATTAAAAGACTTAAATTTAATGAAGAATAAATAAATATTGTTAATAAAAACTTTTTACATGAAGTAAAAATAATAATATATCTTAGAAAAATCATAATGAATATTGAAATATTGAATAATTAATTAAACAAGTATATAATTATATAATATCTTATATTAAATTATTAGATTTTTTTACTATATATAAAAATATATAAATACTTTATAGTAAAAAAAAGGAAATTACTAAAAAAATTTTTTTTTAATTTCTAAGCTAAATATTATTTTTTTAGTAAAATAAATTTAGATTTAACATTAATTCAAAAAATTTTTTTGATAGTTTATTATAAAATGCTTATATATAAAATTTGATTTTTTTTATTATTATAAAAAAATTTTTATTAAAACACTACATTAGAAAATTTATTAAATTAATATTTAGTATGCCTATCTTTAGTTTTAATTATTATATTAATATAATTAGATAAGTTTAAAATTAAGTGATGTAACGTTTTTAAACTAATATTTTCTACTTCTTCTTAATAATATTTATCAATTCTTGTTTTATTTTAGGTAGAGGTTTTCTTTTTTGAACTTTATAATCTAAGTGATTCCACAGGTTCTTAATTGGATTCAAGTCTGAGCTTTATATTACCTAATCTAAAATTGAAATATTATGAGTTAACATTCACTAAATATTATATAAAAATGTATGACAAAATGTCTATTTTGTTAGAATATAAAATCAGAATAATTACTAACCTAATATATAAAATAATTAGTAAGAATATTAACATAATCATCAAAATTCATATTTTCTTCTATTATAACTAAAGGTCTGATCCTATGCCAATTAAAACAATTCTAAAATATTACTGATTCTTTATCAAATTTAACTGTAGGTTAAATATAAACTTTATTATGAGTTTTTCTAAAATATTTTCAAATTTTTACATAACTATTTGATTCAAAAAGAAAAAATTTTGATTTATTTGACTATATCACTTGTTTTCATTTATTTTTTTAATAACATTTTTCTTTACACTATCTAAATCTATCTTTTTATTATTTTTTAATTAAAAATGATTTTTTATGTATAGTATAATTACTAAAGCCTTTATTATAAAGGTATTTTCTAATAGTATTATGATGCAATGTAATATTAGGCCTAAAATTTAGCCTATCCATAATATTATCAAGAAAAGCAAACTAATTATTACAAATAATATATTATAGAATCTAATTATTATATTAAATAAGCAATTTTGAGTATTTAGAATATTTCTCAAGTTCTGCAGAATCTGTTTCTTTGTATCTTTTAATTGTATCATTTACTGTACCAGAAGGAATATTAATTGAATTAAAATAATTTTTTATTTGATACTACTAAGATATGTACTCATAATTCTTTCACACTGCATACTTGATAGTTTGTATTTATGTATTTTAATATTAAAAGAGAAATGTAAAAATATTTTATTTAAAAAATTTTTTTTTATATATAATAAAAAAAAACACTTATTATGAAACTAATATACTGATTCATATAATTAAATTCAGTAATTTAATATAGATAATATATATTATTTATAAAAAATATAATTTTTATTAATTAAATTTATATATATAGATTGTTGAAAAATTATTTATATTTTTAAAATAACATATCTTAGAGCTATTGCTATATTTGCTTTTAATAATTCTTCTTTATATAATGCTTATATTTCAGATGTATTTAATGTAAAAGTAATAAATATAAATCTTGATAGAAAATAACTAAAATGCATAATATAATCTTTAATGATCAAATACAACATATAGTTTATTCAAATGATTATCTAAATCCTGAATTATAAAAAAAACTAAAGAAATGAAAGCAATTCTTCAAAAAAGTGGATTATAGAATAAAAAATTAATTAGTTTCTACAAAAATAATACATCTAGAAAAAATTGTTATATGCAATATATTTTAGAAAAACAAGATAATTTTTGTAATTAATCTTATTTAATTTGTAAAATAATTGAAAATTTGAGTTATATAGTTATTTTTTATTCTAAATTTTATTATGAATTCAAGTTCATTGAGATTTATTAGAAGATGTAAAATAATATACAAAAAGAAATTGTGATTATACTTGATAAGGTTTACAAAAGATTATATCAAAAGCATTAGATTTAATTTCTTTAAGATTAAGTATAAAAGTTTTTTAGATATATGAATATTTATAGAAAAGAATTTAATATAAAATAAGCAGAATATGCAGTTAAAAAATATAAAAGGTATTATAATTAATTTTTGAAGAATTTTTATAAATTTATGTATTTTTGAATTTAATAAATATAAATATTAATTATGTAATTAATATATAAATTTATAAATTTGGTATTTTTTAATCATATAATTTTATATATTTATATATAATTTATAAATTTAATACTAAAAAAAATTTACTATAATTAATACAAGTTAATAGAATATTATTTTTATTATAAATTTTTTATTAAAATAGTAATACATTTTTTTTGCTTAATTTATGAAATAAACATTAATATTTATTATGTAATTTTTGCTTTAAAATAATTATATAATACAATAGGTATTAAAAATCACTGGATACTTAAAAATTAAAAAATCAATAGAAATTTGACCTTAATTAAACTTTTTTTATTAATTTAATCAATTTTAATTGAATAAGCAAAGTTGTTCATCATAATTTTTTACATATATTTTAAAGTATTTATAAATGTTTAATTAGAAATAAAAATATTTATTGTATATTTAATACAGTATTTTCAAATTTTAAGTTAAGATTTCAATTATAATAAAACATTGAAATTATTTATTATAATACATTTTTTGTTCTAAGTAAACTTATTAAGCATATTAAAAAATACATATTTTTTCATAATTTCAGATTAATTGCATTTATATTCTTTAAGATTTTCTTAGTATAGTAAATTACTAATTATAAGCAATATTAATTATTTTTTCAATTTTAAATCAAATTTTTTCCATAACCATCTTATTGATTTAAATAAAAAATTTTTATTTGTTATATTATATTCTATATTTTATATTTCAATGAAAATTTATTTTTCAAAATAGTTTATAAAAAATGATTACTCAACGTAAATAACTTTCTGATTTTTAATGTAATAAAATTATAAGTAATTAGAAATGTGATTTTAGTGAAAGAAAAATAAGTGAAATACTAAATTATCTAAAAAATACTATTCATAATATTATTTTTATATATAAAAATGATAGTTTTGAATACTTTCTTTTCAAAGTGATAGACTACCTATTTTAACTAAAAGAAAAAATTGCCATTTAATATAAATTCTTAATAAAAATTATAGAATTAATATTAATAAATTATGTGAAAATTTTATTATTTCTACTTCAATAAATATAAACCAAATTACTTTTAAAAGATATTTTCATAATAATAGAATTTTTGGAAGAATTAGAGCAAAAAAATCTTTTATAAATATAGCTAATAAAATAAAAAGATTAACATAAGCTAAAAATAGAAAAAATTGGAAAAATAAATGGAAAAATATTATTTAGAGTAAAGATGGCGTTGCAATATTGTGATACTTATTTGTCACCTATTGTAACTTAAATTTTAATAATGTTGCAATTCGTTGCAATATTGTGATACTTATTTGTTACCTGTTGCAACTAATTGAGGCGTTATCTTTAATTTAGAGTGATAAATCTCAATTTGAAATATTTAAAGGAAATGAAAAAAGATATGTTTAGAGAAATGCTCAAAAAAATATGATCTAAAATATCTTATTCCTATATTTGAATAATATTAATAGAGTGTTATAATTTAGACTTATTTTATAAAGAATAAACTAGATCTATTACCATAACAGTAGACTATAGTATCCCTATAGTATAGTACTATACCCATAATTTTGATGCAAAAAGTCTAGATACTATGTATGAAGAATGCAAGATTTTTTTACTTAATTTGTATAGTATTCAGAGAGTATTACACTTTAGGAGATATTATACTATAAAGGTATTATACTTAAAAATTTATATTAATTGGATATATAATAAATAAAATTAAGTTTATTGATTTATCACAGTCATGACACATACGACGCATTTATTTATTTTTGCAATAAATTTATTAAAAACATGATCAAAATTATTATTTATCTACCAACTAATATTCATTCTCATAATCTGAAACTTCCTTTTCTTTATATTTATTTATGTCAGACTCATCACTATTAATATCATCACTATCACTATCGCTATCATCACTATCACTACTATTGCTATTTCTATAAGAATCATCATTACTGTCACTACTAAAATCATCAATATTCCAAACTTTATCCTGCCCACTTTCTTTTTTTTTGTATTATTAAGTAAACTATCATAATTGAACATCAAATTATCCTCACTTTCATTTCTAGTAACAGAAATTCTGCAACATTTAAATGACTTTTGAATTAAAGAAATATCTACACCAACCCATGATTTTTTTACCCATTTAGCTACAATAGCATAAGAAGGACGTTTAATTCTTCCAGCAGGTGTAATTCGTGAATTTCAGAATTCATCCATTCATTATAATAGTAATGTAACTTTACCTTAAAGCTTTTATTAATAGTTATATCTAAAGGTTGTAATTTACTTGTAAAACTATCAGGAATGATTGCAATATTAGTTTGCTTCTCATTAAATCTATTTTTAACTGATTCAACAAGATGTTCACAAAAAGAATCTAAAACTAATAAAAACCTTGGGTTGTTAAATGTATTTCTTTGAGTCTATATATTTTCAATCCACTAGAGCATTTCTTGTTCATTACACCATCTTTTTTCATTTATGTGTATATAAATTCCTTGAGGAAATGATTCTCTTGATATATTTTTAAGCTTAAAAATACAAACAGCTGGTAGTTTTGTACTATCAGCCATACATCCTAATATAATAGTAAAATTTGTTTTTTTATGACCAGTAGTTCATATATTAATAGTTGAAGTATCACAATGATCTAAAATAGTTGAATAAGGTAGATCAAATGTAACTGGTGTTTCATTCATATTGCCAATATATCTTAACAGATAATCATGTTGGATTCGTCTATATAAAACAAAACTTAAGAAATTTTGCTATTTTATCAAAAGATCATCAGGAAGATGTTGTGCAATATGCATTCTTCTTCTTGTAACAAGATTATATCTTTTCATAAACCCCTCTAACCATGCTTCAGAAAATTTAAATTGAGTAATAATTAAATATAAATCTACCCATTTTTTTTTTTAGCAATTATTTTGGCTCTTCTAATTAACATATTTCATATAATAGCTTTTGCATCCTTGCATAAATCAGATACCTATAGAAAAAGATTTTTTTCAAATTCTAGAAGTGTTGCACTTTTACCTTTATGTAACTTTTGTATATGTGATGTTACACTTTCAAGTTGAGACTTTTAGTTCATCCAATAACAGATTTGTTTTATTTCTACATTAAACCTTCTTGCTGCTAAACGTTTACTTTCACATTATTTAGCATGACTTACTATTAATAGCTTTTCACAAGCACATCACTGCCTTCTTTTTTTTGTTGTTTTTTTTGTTTTTACCTCGATGAATAACCATATTAATATACTTAAAAAAGCATAGATAAATGAAACAAAAAAACAAAAACAAATTTATGAATTTAAGTTTTGTACAAAGGGTAAGAACGCAATTTTGATCTAAAAAATGATGATCTGTGATTTTTGTATCCTTTTAATCCAAGCCACATTTTAGATCATCAATATTTTTTTTAATTTATATTTAACTGATTATAAATATAGTAAAATAAAATAAATTTCTGTATATCCCCCTTTTATTCAAAGTATTTCCTATAGTATAGTATCCTTCAAAATTCTTAAATTTGTATGATACTCAGGTACTATAGTCTACTGTTTACGGTAGTCAGATTAGAAGGTAAAATAACAGAGAAAAATATATATAAATATGTTAAATAACTTTTTATTACCATTTATAAATAGTTTAGAAAATAAAATAATTATATTTTTCAAGAAGATAATGCTTCTATTCACAAAGTAAAGCATAAAAAGTAGAAAATAAGATTACAAACTTACCATGACCTGTATAGAGCCCAGATTTAAATTCTATAGAAAATTTATGAAATGAATTGGATAGAAAAGTCAGAAAATATAAACTACTACCAAAAAATTAAGATGACTTATGACAGATTTTGCAAAACAAATAGCTAAAATTTAATGAAAGTATATATAAAAATTTTGTTAATAGTATATTATATTATATTGCTACTATTATTGAAAATAAAGGTGATCCTATAAAATATTAATAATAAAATTATAAAATATATATTTAAATGATTAATATAAAAAATTTTATTCAAATTTATGTAATAATTCGTAAATTATCTCAATTTAAAAATTCGATATAATTTTAAAAAATGATTAACATTACAAATGCTTAATAACTTTTGATACCCCACTGTATATATAAAAAAGATTATTATAGTATTTTTCATTTCTTTATAAATTTATAAAATATTTATAATTTATCTTTCTGCTAAAAAAAGAGCTAGAATTTGTATTTTATTTGAAAAAAGTTTTTCTTTTCATTATATAACAAATAAGAAAAAATGTTTTTTAATCAACTATTATAAAAATTAAGTAATATAAAGATAAAACTAGTAATAATAAAAATCAGCCTAAATCTAAGTATCTATGACTTTTAACTAGTCAATATAAATGAAAGTTTTATGATTAATTATAACTGGTAAATATAGTAATACTATTACAATTCAAAAAATTAAAAATAGAAGAATAAATTGAAGTTAGTAAATATATAATAAAGAAAATCTTATTTAAAAATAGAATTAATGTAAGAATTAAGCGTAAAAACTATATTTTAAAATATATATAGAATTATAAAGATGAAATTTACAAAAAAATATAAAAATTAAACAGTTGAAGATTGAAATAAAGTAGTTTAATCATATAAATTAAAATTTATAATTTATGATCAGATAATAGAAAGTATTATTGAAAAAAGTTAAAAGAATCATTAAGAAACTATTATATTAAACTTATAATTAAATTTAAATAGAATAATATTATAAGAATTTTTTATATCTAATGAGATTAATAATATATGCTAAATGTATAAACATATAAATGATGATTTATATTATCAAATTTTAAAGAAAAACTATTAAGAACTATTGTGTAATATAAAATAGATAAGAATAATAATATTAATTTAATAGAATAATAATCTTAAATATACTGCATATCTTACAAAGTAATAATATTAAAGTTTTGATTGATTAACACAATTTCTAACTTAAATTCTATAAAACATCTTTAGAATTAATAGAAAGTAACTTAAAATACTTTTAAAATAAAGATAAATTATAAAATGCAATTCAAAAAATTTAAGTTAAATTAGGGTCTGATGTATGTAAAAAGTTGATTAATATTATGTTAATTATATAAATGATATAATTAAAGCTAATAGTAATTATATAAAATGATAAATAATTATTAATCAAAGTTTTAATATAATTAGATTGATTTTTAAATTTTTATATATATAAAAATTTAATAAAAATGATCAAAAAAAAAAGGATGTCTAATTGATTAAAAATAATTTTTTTTAAATATTTATCTTATTACTATAATAATTTTCATATTATTAAATAGACTTAATTATGATAAATCTAATGATAATTAATATGATACTACACCTTCTTAATTATAAGACAATATTATTTTAAAATTTGTATTCAGTACTACTACTTCTCATAATATATATATTATATTAATAAATATTTTCTCAGTTTATAATATTATTAATATAATTATAAAACTTAAAATTTGATTTTAAATAATTAAAAAAGGTTATAAATTATTAATTTATTTATTAAGTTCTATGAATTAATTTAGATTATTATTATTATTATTGTAATAATAATATTCTCAAAGTTTGACTGACTATTAGATAGAATATAAAATTAGTATTTGAAGGAAAATTATAAAATATAAATGAGAAATCTTATAATATTTTTATCTCTATTTATAAATATTAAAAGAAAAATTATGTCAAATCAGTAATGTATTTTTAATATATATTAAAAATAATCTATATTGTCAATGTTAAAAATTAGCTCTAGAATTTTGTATTATATCATCAAAATCAATTAATATATTGTATTAAAAAATTAGAATAATTCATCTGATTTGTAAAATTTACAAAATTTACATGATTACCTAATTTATTTGATTAGTTTAATTTGTTAAATTTTTAAAATATTTATTATTTTTACTATAATTATTATTTTTATTATTTTATTATTTTTAAATTTTTATTATATTTTTATTAGATTTTAATTTACAAGTTTTCATTATTTTATAATTTAAAAATAGTTAATCATGTTAAATAGTTTAGCATAAAATGTATTACTTTTACTTAAGTTATAAATTAATTCTTATGTAAATTATACCTATCTTATGCAAATTTCAAGTTATTAATAAAAAATTTAATTTAAATATATATAAATTACTTTTTCTTTAACATTATTTCTCATTTAAGATTTATCGTAATACTCTACATTAACTTATTTTGAGTTTGTTATTATAAGTTTAACTAAATAATCTTATATTTTAAAAGTAATAAATTGTTGAGTTAATTCAAGTTTAATAGATACTTATAGGATTTAGAGAATATTCTTAAGTCATAAATTTTACTAAATAGAATCAATTATCATAATTTTTTAATTTAAACATTAAGATAATTAAAAATAAACCTAATAACAATATTTTTAGTAATTATTTAAATATATTTATTTAGTAAATTTTACTTATTTTAGATACTATTTACATTTAATAAAGCATTAAAAAATTTGAAGTTAAGTATATAAATAAAATATTAAGGGAAAGATAATAGATATTAAAAAAATAAAATTATAAATAAGTTTTATATAAATAGAAT
>CAJVPQ010001138.1:0-20189 GCA_910591825.1 Funneliformis caledonium
TAAAAAAAAAAATTTTGAATTTACTTACTTGTAGCCGGAGTTAGAGGCGGTCGGATACTTATGACCGCTACTGTATTAAGGAGAGAGGAAACAGAGACTAAATGTCTAAAATGTAATATGCATTTATACTCTAAAAAACTAATTGGTTATATTGACAAAACCACGTCGTATACGTCACAGGCGGAGACGTTAAGTATAAAAGCTAGTATTATTTTTTTTTATAAAAAAAAAAGAAAATACTTTTTAAAAGTTGACCAATTAAACGACACTAAAAAGCAAAATAAAATAAAATAAAATAAAATTTAACCATGAAATAAAATTAAACCTTTTTAAATACGTTCCCTGAGCGAAATATTCAACTTCCTTTACTATAATTTATCATCGACATTACTTCAAAATTTTACTTGCGGGGTAATACCAAAATAAAAATAAATTCAGGCGCTAAATTATAGTTTATGTAAAACATACCAACGTATTAATCGATCCTAGAAAATTTAATATAATAGAATCTGAATTTTGCTTCCAATTAGCTAAAATTTTTTTTTGGTCTCTGCCTCTTCTACGTTAGTATTAACGAACTCCATAGATTCTCTAATGTTAAGATCGAGACAGTTGGATGGACAGTCAATTACGAAGCTTAGGTTAATAACCCAATGGCGTGGTGGAATTCTTTGTAAAATTATGAACCAGAGGTTAGTTTTTGTGCTTAATACAGTATTATTCAAGAAATTTAACAATACATAAACTTTGTATTTAATAAAAATACTTAAATTAAAACCTTTTGCGGCATATATGTGACAAATTTTTTAGTTAATTTGTTATGGGAACATATTTGTGTAATAAAAAAAACAAATTTATGTTAATATAGGCAATGGTAATTATATATATAAATAAGATAGGTGATTCTATAGAAACCGTGTAATATGAAAACTTTTCAGAGAAACGTAATGTACTGATTCTTTATTAAATAAGTTTATTTTTTATTGTAAAAGTAAAAGGTAAATATTAATACAATAAAATTAACATCATAAAAAATTATTTTTCTAATGGTCATCTTTATTTTAAAGAGGTTTTGCATATTGTTAATTCATCATTTTTGTAATTAATCCCTTTGATGTTACAAATTTATTAATTTCAGCAGTTTTAATATACTTGTCTAAATTATTATAAAGTCGTTATTTATTTATATATTATAATAAACATTGTTAATAAAATTAACTTACTGTTAACTTGAGTTTTAGCTTCTAATTCCTCAATGTTACGTTTTCTTGGATTTTCAGAAGACCATTGAGTCGTTAAATTTTTATTTATTGTATGTGTGCTAAAATATTATTAAAAGTTATATGAAATTTGATAATTTTTATTTTAAATAGTTTGACAAATTTATTATTATATTATTACAATACCTTGTAATATCGAATTCATTTTCTTTTAAAACATATTCTAAATCAAATTCAAAGAAAATATAGTGAGATGCCTTCATTATTCGATCCTCTTATAAAGGCTATCAAGTTTACATATCTAAAAATGTTACTTACTATGTGCAATTAACGACGGTTCAGCATAAATTGCATCTGGAAACTGAGTATTGGAAGGCTGACAACTAAAATAGGAGTCGACATATAATTATCATAAAGTAAACTTTTCTCTAGAAACAGTACAGTAAATTGCAATACCTATGATCATCTATGTCAAATTCATTTTCTTTCGAAATATATCCTGAGCAATGGGAAAATATAAGAATTTATTATCTAATGCGTTAATCGAAAAATATATTTATGTGAAAATAATACATACCTTGTTTCAAATTCATAGATGAACTTTTGGAACAAGACCAAGAAATTAAAGAAACTAATGATCTACTTGTAAAAATTGCTTTAGGATGTATTATAGCAAATTCAGGACCAAGTTTTTCTAATTTTATTAGTTCTGACCGTTTTATATCTGCTTGATTAAACTGATCACTATTTGTTTTTTTATGAAACCAATTACCAACAGTCCTACGAACTTCTATTATGGAGGGTCTTTTTGAAGGATCAGAATCCCAACATCGTTTCATTAAATTAGCATAACATTCAGGAGTGTCTTCTGTAATTTCAGGTCGTTTTCCATCAATGATTTCATAAATAAGTTTATAATCATGTTCAACATTAGCAAAAGGCTTACAACCTGTTGTAAATTCCCACATAATCATTGCTATGCTATAAATATCAGAAGCTTTTGAAAATGAAGCACCGTTAAATATTTCTGGTGCAATATAGGGAACTACTCCATATATTTCATTATTTGATGTGCTATTTGCAGGTTGTGATAATCCTAAATCTCCAATTTGCCATTGATATATTGACACATATGATTTGACAAATAATAAATTACCACTATGAATATCGCGATGTGTAATGTTTTTATTGTGAACAGTTTCGAGTCTTATTAAAAAAAATTAATTAGTATTACAATGTTGAGAGGTATGTCATTAATATATTACGGATTATATCTTAATAGCAAAGCTCTCATCATTAAATAAATATATATATTTACCCATATAAAATTTGCCATAATATATTTAATGTTTTTTTTGAATTTTTTTTATTCCAAGTTAATTCTGTAAAATTCCTTTGTAGATAATTATGTAAATCACCTCCAGAAGCATAATTCATTACTAACATATAATCATTTGACACAGGGTCTTTTGTAATACCATGACATTTCATAACACGAACAACATTTTGATCTGAACAACAGTGATGATGCGAACTTAACTAAAATTAACAAAATTTGATTATTTACTAAATTGCATTTCAGATTTGGAAATATTAAATAATTACCTCATTTATGAAATATTTGCTAATATCATTTGAATTGGAAAACCTTTTTATCACCACGGTATGTTCTTTCTTATCAATTATATTTTTATTACGATATTTAGGTATGCCGTCTAAATAGTTTGCTTTATAAATCGTGCCAAATCCACCTACTGCTATTTTTTCTAAATTTGTGAATTGAGAATGTGGGATCCATTTAATTATCGAACGTGAAAGAACAAATATTTCTGTAAATAATTTATAAATGCTTAAAGGATCTGAATCTTTCATATAATTCGTAATCAGATTATCTGGCATAACTTTAAGTTTGTATTTAGTATTGTGAATGAATTCATCTATATCTTGATTCCCAGAGCTTATAAGTGTTGTATCATTCTGATTAAATAATGTTCTTTTACATTTTTTGCATTGAGATTGATCAGAAATTCCAAATATTATATTTGTTGTTAAACAATATTTACATCCATCATAAATTATATGGCAAAATGAACACCATTTCTGACAATTAGACATAAATTCGAGGGACTTTTTACAGACTCTACAATTAAAGTTACTAATATCCCACCACGGTAAATATAGTATTGGAATAGGTTTCTTAGTTAAACATGATTCTATCTGACCGGAAGAAATTTTATAACAATGTGCGCATATCTTGAAAGTATTCAGAACAAATGAGCTTTTCTTATGATAAATTAATCGTCCACATAATTTACAATCCCTGTTACGTTCCAATATTTTTAATTCCTTTTCAACCAAATAATTTGAAGTTTCTACGTACACTTGTTTAAAATATAAAATATCAGAACAACATTCACACCATTCTTGAATGTTTTGCGTGCAAAAATCTGCATTCCTAGTAGCTATATGTTCATAACATTGGGCGTTATTTCTAACAATAAGTACATCCAAGTAAGTATTATTCTTATCAGTTATATGACCAGCATAATCGTTTAAACACTTTTTACAATATGCTTGGTTAAACAAGCGTGTCGAAGAATATTCATTTCCACAATGGCACTTTCTACTAAATGGGTTTTTGGAACTACTAAAAGTAATAAACGTTATCGGTATAGGGCTGGATTTTAAATTTGGAGTTGGATCAAAAGAATTTTCAGTATCAGTAATTTTAAGTGTCATTTTGTTTTTTGATGAAAATATGAAATTTTCGACTCACGGTATTTATTAAAAAAAAATTTCAGACTTTGAAACAGCTCCTTTTTTTCATGGAATTCTTTCTTCATAGAATATCTATTCTGTGATTGACATTTTTGATCTTTTAAGAATTTCTTCGGTTTTCTAATTTAATTATAGAATTCCAATTTGAGCGACATGTTTTTGTAATACTCATTGGTCATAAAAATTGTGTCACTTAAATAGATAAGTTTGAAAGATGAAATTCCGAAAAAAAAAATTTCTTCGTCAATCTTCTCCCTTTCTACTGCAAAAGCCGATTTTTTTTTTATTTAATACATTGTATAGTAACACAAGCAAAAAAATTTAATTAGGTTTTGTTTTTTTAAAAAAAAAAAAAAAAATTTCAAAGCATATGGGAGCTAAGCTATTAAAATCAAGGCTACGGGACCTTCCAAACAAAATTAGATTTTTGATTCATTTTATTATATGATATATGATCTTATTAACAAAGCAAGCAATTAGACCGCCAAAATTTTCTAGACAAAATGAACGACATTAGAAACTTTTTTGATTCGTAATTTGCGTAAATATTCTTTTATTTGAATAATATGTCATTGTTTTTTTTTTTTTTTTTTTTATTATATTTTTTTATCCCCACCCCGATCTTTTTATTTTTATTTTATTTTTTTTTTTTTTATCTCCCTCCGATCTTCTTAATTTTATCTTTTATTTATTTATTTTTTATTTTTATTCGTCTCCCCCGTTTCTTTTTTTTTTTAAATTTATTTGTTATTATTATTTTTTTTTTTTTAATTATTTTTTTTATTCGTCCCCCTCCCCCATTCTTTTTTTTTTATTATTTTTTAATTTCATTTTTTTTTTTTTTTGTTTAGTTTTATTTATTTTTAATTATTAATAATAATAATCGCGATTTTTAATATAGCGGAGACTTATTGTCCCTGAAACCCGGGGCATTGTCGGGTAGAATTTTAGTAATAAACAATAGAAACAATAATAAGGCCATGCAACTTCGATTTTTCGGTTCACGTAACATTGAAATTTAAAAATCGACCCGGAGACTATATACAGTTCATGCCATATAGATGTTGGTGTCAGGTGATTCTATTTTATATAGTGGAAGCTATGGCCATTCCCAAAAAGGAAGGAATAGGTATAAATTTGGTTAGCTTCATGCAAGAACTATGGGTGCGTTTTTATTTATATTGATATCAATATTAATATCAATATCAATTTCAATTTCAATATCAATATCAATATTGATAGGAACAACGGTTGTTTATATATGATTTTTTTTAAAAAAAAAATTGGGACTGAATGATTACGATTACTAATTTAAAATAAATAAAAGAATTCGTTGAAAACATATACTGCGGTAACAAAAATCCAGTTTCATCTGATAATTTCAGCCAAAGGATGATCTGATCTTGATCCAACCTAAAACTGCCTAAATCAAATAAATAAGATGAAATAAATAATTAGTAATCAAATTAATTACAAAATAAGAAAAGAAAATAAAACAATAAATCAAAAGAATTAGTCAGCTCACTTTAGCCATGATGACAAGACAGTCAGTTCTGTTCAAAAGTTCCATCTGATTCTTAGCCAACCTATCAAACCTAAAAAGGCAAGATAATTACCAAAATAAGAAAAACATATATATTAAAAAAATTAGTCAGCTTATCTTCGTCATGATAACGAGCTGGTTGGTTCTATTCAAAGATTCCATCCAATTCTTAGCCAAAGTGAAGGAACCGATCGAACTTAAAATAAAGGAAAGAATAAACATTAAATTATTTAAAAAAATAATAATTAATAATACACAGAGAAAAAAAAGAAATAAATAAATATCGATAGCTTACCTTCACTGCGGTGATGAGCCAGTCAGTTCTATTTTAACAGCTCTGTCTGATTCTTAGCCTAAGCAGAGACACCAATAGATTCTAAAAATTAAGATAATAAATATTAAATTATTAAAAAAATAGTAATTAATAATATACAGAGAAAAAAAAGAAATGAAAAAATATCGATAACTTATCTTTACCGCAGTGATGAGCCACTCAGTTCTATTTTAACAGTTCTGTCCAGTTCTTAGCCCAAGCAGAGACACTAATTGATCCTAAAAATTAAGAGAATAACATTAAATTATTAAAAAAAAGATAATAATTAATAATATACAGAGAAAAAAAAAGGAAAAAATTGAAAATGATCAGCTTACTTTTGCTATAGTGACAAGGCGATTAGTTTCACTTGAAGATTTCATCCAGTTCCTAACCCAAGCAGAGATACTGATCGAACCTAAAATAAAGAAAAGAATAAACATTAAATTATTAAAAAAAAAATAATAATTAATAATACATAAAAAAAAAATGAAAAAAATATTGACAGTTTACCTTCGCTACAATGATAAGTCAGTCAATTCTGTTTCGATGATTCTATTCAGTTCTTAGCTAACTGATTGAACCTAATGAAATTTTTATAATTTAGTAATAAAATAAACATATAAAACAAGTTATTGTTGATTCATAAATTTTTCATTTTCATTTTTTTTTATAATAAATAAAAAAATGATTACAAATATCTCTAATATTATATACTATTACTGGATTTATTTTCATTTATCTTAATATCTAAGTTAAAAGGCTACGGCAGCTGATTCTATATATTGGAGTTTCTGACCTTAGGATTTTTTTTAAGTCCTACATGTATTCGTTATACTTGAATCAACTTGGTAATTTATCACGACTTAGAATTTAAGCTATATTAGTCAAACCTGTAATGATGAACTCAATAGTAAGATAGTGTAGTGTATTACAGCAATCCTAAGTGAAGGACAACGTTAAAGGGAAAGTAGTTTATATAGATTTAAATAGATTCTTTTATTTATAACTTAAAACTCGTAAGTAACTTACAAATGAGTTAATTTACAACTTAAGCAAAAAGCTATTCTATTTATATAAAATGAATTTGCTATGGCTAACTACTTGCTACGCTATAAATTAACTAAATATAAATATATATTTCAATAAAAATATACTTAAATATAATAAAACAACAAAGATAATATAAATAATGAAAATAACAAAAAGAAATAAAATAAGTTACAGATGTTAAAGAAATTACAAATGAAATAGAATAAATAGGATAAATGAACTGTACAGAAAATACAGAAGAAACAGACGTAATAGGCAAAACAGAAATTATTGCTGATCACTAGTTGGCACAGCAATGACATTATCTAACATGAGATCATTATTGATTGACATATCTTATGTGATATTTGGAGTTGCAATTTCTTCTGTTGACAATCCTCCTCTAACTTGAATTTTGAACATAGTAGTAAAAAAGAATTTTGCTCTCAAAATAAGATCCTGTATTTTACTCTTTATTAATTGTTGTATTTGCTAAGTGGTCAAGACTTTAGTCTAATAAAGTTGTGATATTTCTAATTTCTAGAATATTGTAAAAGCCTTTACAGCAGTCTCTCTTTGATATAGACTCAAAATTAATTTCACCTGTTGTGACGGGTAAAATTTTAGATAGATTTTAATTGGTAGAATATTAAGTCTATTTTATTGTTATATAGATCTTTTATGAAGATCAATTTGTCCATTTTATTGCCATCGATCAATTATATAAATCATTAGATGTCAATTTTATTGCCTTTGATAATCACGAAGATCATAGATGTCTATTTAGTTGCCTGTAGATCTGGCAATTTTATTGACATGGCAACTTTATTACCTAGCAAGATGACAACTTTATTTCCTTCGATATATTTAGTTTAGTTTATTTTATTATTTATTCAGCATGTATAAATATCTCTGTATTTTCTTTAAGTCTCAGCACCAATGAGATATTAATCTTTTAGGTACCAAACTTATATATTATATTAATAAAGGAATATAATTAACCAAGTACAAAACTTATCCTTCGCAAACCCTTTGAAACTGTTATAAATTACCCGTGACCCTTTTGCATTCGTGCAATCCCTTTTGTTAGTGAACTTATTATATGATATTGTATTGATTTACTGTATTGACTTGGAGTCTCTGAAGCGTAATCTCTAAAATATCTTTGAGTTATCTTTGAGTTTATTTTGTGTTTATCTCACGTGATTTATATTGAGAATAATCCTTCAACATTATTGTGAATCCTCACCCGTGATTCCTTGAGTAATTGTCTTAGTTTTATTTACCCTTTAAGATTTTATTTATAGTCACAAAACCATCGTGATACTGTTTATAGTTAATATCTTCTAGAGAATCCAAAAGGTCTCTGATAAAATACATATTTATTAACATTCTGATTCTGTTTCTGACTACCTTTGTTCATCGATAGTTTCTTTGAATTATCCTCATTTTCATTCTAAAATCATCTATAGGTTGATATAGACGATAGTATTCTTGAATCTGTAATAGTTCCATTTGCGTTATGTCTTGTAATCTCATCCATTTTTGCAAAACTGATACTGATAGAGAATAATAATGTTTTATATATTTTCTCATATGTCAATCACTATTTGTAATTCCCATAACCATCGATCAAAATAACTTTTTAGTAGATTACCATTTACTGGTTTGGCAAGAATACGTTTATCTTCTTCTCTTAAATGAAAAGATCCATTTATTAAGATCTCATAAATTCTGTAAGGTCCTTTCCATTTTGGCTCTAATTTTCCTGAGAACTGATTGATTTGTGCAGCATCAAAGTACAAAACTTTTTGTCCTATTTCAAATGATGTTAGTTTAGTCAGATGTTTGTCATAGGCTGTCTTTTGTTTATTTTTCATGGCGATCATTGTATGTTTAGCTTTTTCTCTGATATCTAAAAGTTTTTCTATAATTTATCGAATTTGGTCTATCAAATTTTTATTTTTCTGATCAACATGATCATCAAGAAGTAATCTCGCTTCTCATCCATATATTAACAAAAATGGAATCATTTGGTAATAGATTGTTAAGCAGTATGATAAGCAAATAATACAGAGGCTATATGTAGATCCCATTTAGTTTATTCTTGTATAATTTTTGCTAAAGATTTCTTTAATATTTTATTAAATCTTTCAACTTGTCTATTCGTCTGAGAATGATATAGCATTGAATTATGATGTTTGATTCCAAATTTTTTCATTAATTCTTTTATTATAGCATTATTGAAATATGTTCCTCTATCTGACAGAATTTTCATAGGATATCCATGTCTACAAATAATTTTTTTATAGACAAATAAAGTGACTTGACTGATGGTAACTTCTGCAATAACTCTTGCTTCTGACTATTTAGTAAACATATCTACAGCTATGATAATATATCTATTTTCTTGAGGAGTTATTGGTAAAAGGCCAATAAAGTCAATTCCAATCTGATAAAAAGGACTATGAAGGAGTATAAGGTGTAATTTATTATTCTTGCTTGGTCCTCCTCTTTGTTGACAAGAATCACACGTTTTTACATACTCTTTAATTTCTTCATACATCTGAGGTTAATAATATCGAATTTTAATTTTGTTAAATATGATTTCTCGTCTAAAATATCCTACTATGAAATCATTATGTATCATGTATAAAATAGGTTCTAATTCATGTCTTTTGAGAACTTGTAATAAGTGTTCAGGTCTTTTTCGATCAAAATAATATATATTTGTATTTTGAATTGTAAAATACTTAGTCATATTTGTGAACTTTTTCTTATCTCTATTAGATTGAATGTGATCAGAAAACTTATTGTGATTTAAATATTGTTGAAGTTCAAAATATTGTTTTATATCCATTATAAATAATTGAGCTGTAAGTCACAATACTTACACTTTCGCTTTCACTCAATTAAATAAACTTAAGACTTTCACTCACTAGCTCTATTCAACTAGGTATTAACTTTTTAAAAATAATGCAAAATAAATTGAAATTTAATACTAAAATAATTAATATAAAAGCAAAAAAAAGAAGGGAATAATATTTAAAAATCTAATTTAGGAGTAGATGCATAACTTTAAGTTTTGTTAAAGTTTGATACAATAACTGGGGTAATAGTTGATATATAAGGATTAAACAATTCATTAAATTCATCTTTAATCAATTCGTCAGAAGTTTAAGGATTAAGAGGTAGTTGTAATAATTCAACTGCAGCACAACAAGCTTCATCATGAAGTTGTATTTTTTCAGAGATGTCCTAAAAGATTTCATTCGTCAAGGCTTCAGGCATCATTTTAGGATAGATTTGACCAAGTTTATATTCAACAATGCAATCATGTTCTAGGTCCATAGTAATGATTTTTTCACAAAATATACAATTAACAGAATAATCTTATCTTACTTCTACTAATAAACGATCTTGCATTTATTTTACAGTTGTTTGTTTGAATTTTACAGCTTGAAGGTATATATTATGCATATCTTGTTTCCAATCTCTTCCTTTTTCATTGAGTATAAATTCAAGTTCTTCTTGACTTGAATAATATTCAGACTTATTACTACTTCTTTGAGAATATAAATTTCATCTAAATATTTATTATCTTGACAATATTCTTCATTTACGAAATCAGAGAACTCCTGATAATAGTTGTCACATTTGCATAAAGTAAGTAAAGTAAGTTCGTTAGGTAAAGGTATATAATTTCCATAATGATTCGCACATTAGAAACAGAAAATACAATACCAGTACGAGTGGTGATCAGTTTCATTATAAGAGTAAGAATTTCTTCTATATTGATGATTATTCATTAATCCATTTCATTGCCATTTAGTTTGATATCCTGGCATATCTAAAGCTGAAAAATGTACTTGGATCTATCTAAAATTTATGGTGGATTCTTCTTCTAATTCTTCTGTTAAAGCTATATTAATTGGAATCATTTGTAAAAATACGTAAGCGTTTTGATTTTTATTTTCTGATCAATGTTTAATAGAAAAATCATAAGCTTATAAGAAGAGAACCCATCTAGCAACTCGTCTTTTTATATATTTAGTAGTTAACAACCAATTCAATGCAAAATGATCAGTCATTACTTCAAAAGGTTGATAACAAAGATAATGATCAAAATGTTCAATAGCCCATCGAACTGCAAGACATTCCTTTTCAGTAGTTATATATTTTAACTCCAAATCAGATAATTTTCTGCTTGCATAGGCAATTAGATGTTCAAGTCCTTGATCATCTCTTTGAGTAAGTATAACTCCTAGTCTTTTATCTGAAGCATCCATTTGAATAATAAATGCTTTATTTAGATCAGGTTGAATGAGAATTGGAACAGTAATAAAGCTCTGAACAGTTCAGATTAATCTGAAAATTTTCAGTTCAGATCAACTTCAGTTCAGATTCAGATTGCAAAAAATTCAATCTGAAAATTTTCGGTTTATTTCAGATTTTTTTCAGATTATAAATTTAATTTGAATTGAAAAAAATCTGAACTGAACTGAAAATTTTAGATTAATCTGAAATTTCAGATTAAAGATGGTGCTGCAACTAGTTGCAAATATGTGATACTTATTTGTCACTGGTTGCAACTAGTTGCAATCCTATAATGCTTATTTGTCACTGGTTGTAACCAGTTGCAGTGCCATCTTTATTTCAGATCGTTTGAAATGATTAAATTATCGTTCCAAACGAACGATAAAAGAATCATTCAATTGAAATGATGAAACTATCATTTCAAATGAACAATAAGAAAATCGTTCGATTGAAACGATGAAACTATCATTCTAAACGAATGATAAAAGAATCGTTCAATTGGAATGATAAAACTATCTTTTCAAACGAATAATAAAGAAGTGTTTGATTGAAATGATGAAACTATCATTTTAAATGAATGATAAGAAAATCGTTTAATTAGAATGATAAAACTATCGTTCTAAATGAACGATAAGAGAATCGTTCAATTGGAATAATGAAAATATCATTCTAAATAAACGATAAGAGAATTGTTTGATTGAAACGATGAAACTATCATTCTAAATGAACGATAAGAGAATCATTCAATTGGAATGATGAAATTATCATTCCAAACGATCCAAAATTTCAGATTAATCTGAAATTTTCAGTTTAGTTCAGATTTTTACCAGTTTATGGTTCAGTTCAGTTTCGGATTAGCATTTTTAAGATTTATAATCTGAACTGAATTGAACTGAAATTTTCAGTTCAGTTTCAGATTGGCCTATAATTCAGACTAAACTGAACCGTTCAGAGTATTAAGCAGTAATAATTTTGAATTTAATTCATCAAAAGAATCTTGATGTTGAGTTGTCCAATTCCAAGTAGTACTTTTTTTAGTTAGCTCATGAAGAGGTCCTGCGATCTTTATAAAATCTTAAATAAATGTCAATAATAAAAAAAGAGTTCTAATGCCATTCGTACTTCTTTTAGATTTCTAGGTGTAGGTAAATCAACCATAGTTTGGATTTTCTTTTGATCAGGTTTGATTCTATTACTTTCTATGATATGACCTAGATAACTAACTTCGTTCATTACTAATGTGCATTTTTCTGGTTTTATTTTTAATCCTGCTTCTTTAAATCTGGTAAAGACTTGTTGTACATAATTACAATGATTTTGAAATGTGGTTGAATAAATAATAATATCATCTAGGTAAGCTGCACAGAATTTTCTAATTAATTGATATAAAACTCTGTTCATTAATCTTTAAAAGATGGCAGGTGCATTCTTTAAACTAAAAGACATCACTTTAAATTCATAAAGTCCTGAAGGTATAATAAAAGCTATTTTTACTTAATCATCTGAATGCATTTTCACTTGCTAATAACCACTTGCTAAATCTAGAACAGTAAAGTATTGAGCAGTCCTAAAGTTTTCTAATTGATCTTGCATATTTGGTATTAGATATTGGTCTGTGACTGTTACTGAATTTAATGGGTGATAATCAACACATATTCTAAGATCTCCTGTTTTTTAAATACAATCACAATTGGAGAGGCCCATGGACTTCTAAAGTTTGAATGATTCCTTTTTCTAACATTTTATCAATTTCCTTTTCCAAGAAATCTTTTCTTTCTTGATTTAATCGATATAGAGGGTGGATGATAGGTCTTGTGTTTGGCTTTAATGGAATTTGATGATTAATAAACAGGGTTTATCTAATGTCAATTTCTCTAGTTGAAATAATTTCTTTTGATATAAGTGCTTTAATTATTTCTTGTTCTTCCATTTTTCCTTCAATGTTTATACTATAAAGAGCAATAATTTCTTCCTCTTGGTAAGGCCATTCAATATGTTCTAATTCATCACTTTCTTCATTTAGATCAAAGAAGATTCCTCATCATTTTCTACTTGAAAAAGATCTGTTTCATATAGAGCTTCATCAACATATTCTTCTTCTTCACTTTCTGCAGTATTTGCTAAGATTCTGAAAAACAGTTTAGTTTCCTCAATGCATTTTATGGGAGATTTAACTGTTTGATCATTGATCTTAACTTTTAACTTATCTTAGTCAAAATATATTCTCACATTGAATGCTTTAAACCAGTTTATTCCTAATAATAAGGTATCTTGAGTTGATTTAATCATTTGTAAATTGATTGAAAATTTTGCTTCTTGCAAGATAAGGGAGACAGAAGTTATAATTCCCAATGATCTTTTATGTTTCCCATCTGCAGTTACAACCAAAATGTCAGAAGTCTTGTCCAGTTTAATGTTAAGTTTAGAGGCCAATGTGGTTGAGATTATACATGTAGCTATGCCTGAATCCAGAATACTTTCAATTGGATTTAATTTGAATCTCATAATACATCTAGCAGCGATGTATTTATTATTATTAGTTACATAGGTTTGATCCCAATTTCCATTTCTTTTTTGATCTTATTTATTTCATTCTTTACTTATTGAAGGTACAAAGGATTTCTTAGTAGTTGGCTAAAGGTAACATTGGCATCGTGATGTTTGAGATCTTTAATCATTCTATAAGGTTGTTCATAATAAAGTTTTACTAACGTAAATTGGACAATTGGTTTTAACGCTTGAGATGGGATTTTGTTTTGTTGTTCTTAAGTAGATTCAGATCAGGGTAATATAATTCGAGTTGTTTGTGGTAAAACTAATCTGGTAGTCATATAAGTTTCTTGTTCTGTTTCAGCTTCTTCAGTTTCTACCAAATTAACATTCTTTTGTTGTTGACTATTGTTATTTCGATTATTATTATTAGATTAGAAATTATGTCGAGATTGAGTTTGAGTTCGTGGTTGAGCTCTAGTTATTGTTTCTGATTGACAATCTCTAGCCATATATCCTTCTTCTCTACAATTTCAACATTCAATTTTCTTCTGTTCATAATTATGATAGTTCCTTTGATTTTGATTTTGATTATTCTAATTGTTTTGTTGATTTGTTTGTTGAACTTGAGTGTTAGTCAAGTTTGCGGTTAATTGAGAGACTTGTTGTTGTAATAACTCCATTTGATTTGCCATGACCTGTTGCTGTTAAATAGGTTGAGCAATAATGAAACCTGTTTCAATTTCCTTAACTTTGGTTATAGCTATGTCTAAATTATTTGGACTGTGCCCTATTACCATTGTCATTATATATGGAACTAATCCTCTGATAAATTTGCTAAATGATATATTGTTGTCCAAAGCCTCTTACAGGATTAACTCGTTAAATTAACATTTTGTATTTTTGAGCATAATCAGCTACACTTTGTCTTAGCTGTTAATGAATTAACTTTAAATCAGTCATCCATTTATTTTTCATGGTAGCATTAGCAAAATACTTAAAGAAATGGTTAGTGAAGTTATATTGACTTTCTTGTAAAGCCCAACTCTGAAAAGTAGGTTGATTTTCATCATACTATTTAGCAGCAGCGTCTCTTAAGTATCCTGCAGCAATAGCTATTTTTCTATTGTTAGTCCATTGATTAGCTGTGGCCGCTTGTTCAAAGGAAACAAGCCATTCATAAGGGTCTTCATTATCTATTTCATAAAAATAAGTAAGTTTAACTAAATTCAATTCTGTTTGATTTACTTGAGCCACATTTCCTGTTGGGTTAGAGTTCATAGCTTGTAGTGTTAGAGTCATTTATTAAAATAATTGCACTATTCGAAAGTTATTATAGTTAGCATTAGTATTAGAAGTGTTGGTATTGAATGTAGGTTGGGTAGTAATGGGCTGAGTTGAAATAATTTTAAATCCTGTATTTCCTATTTGGCTGTATTAAAGGTATTAGATGTATTAGATCCTTATGAATACGATTGATTGTTATTTTGTGTTGTATTATTTCCAGTTCCAAATCCAGAAGAGAGGTTAGGACTTTTAGTATTTGTACTTGATGAAGGATTCATACTTGAAGGATTATTAGATTAAAAAGGGTTAGAGATATTTTCAGTTACTTTAAACATGATCTGCTTTAGTTTAGTTGCTTTAGAAGTATTGATAAGATTTTTGACAGAAATAGATGCAGTGGTAGTTCCCAACTTTCCAATAGTCATTTGATTAAAGATATTTGAAGTATTTGAATTTGACTGATATTCTCTATATCTTGAAGAGGGTGAAATATTATGGAAACCTGTGATCAAATTATCAATTTCTGGATCTTTATCTTTTGATTGAGGATAAATTATCTGAGTAATAGTTTCTACTGTCTTATTACTACTGTATCCAAAATTTAGACTATCGATTGGGGATATTCAGAATTATTTTCTTTTATAATTTTATCTACTTCAGCCTTATTAAAGTTATAAGGGCTATTAAGATATACTTGACCATTGTCTGACTCAATATCTAAATTATCTAAAGTTACAGTTTCTTGGGAAGAAGTTTCGATAGTAGTAGACTAAGGTGATTGGGATTGAAGTTAGCTAATTTCAGATTCTGTATCTGTGTTTGATAGTCTTTCAGGTGTTCTTTCTATGCTTATAGAGGTATTTGAAGTATTTTTTCTTCTAGTAGATTGCACAGAAGAGGTATAAGATCTTCTGTCTCTAAGTTGGTATGCTTGTTAAAATTAAGAACTGCCTGATTTCTAACTAGTGTTATCTTTCTTTGGAGGAATTACGTTTAATTCTTCTTGTAATGAATAATTATTGTAAATAATTGAAGACTGTGTTCACGCAACAAATGGAGAAAAATTATTTGTAAAACAGTTAGTATTTATAAATACTGAAATTAATTGAGTAATCAGAGGTAATTCAGTTGCAGTAAGATTATATCTGTAACTTCAAGTTAGAATACTAATCTGATTAATAAGGTCTTAAAAAGATCACGATTGTTTGAATATGAATTAAACTCAGAAACAGTTTGACTAATAATAATAAAAAGGTCAAGAGTAATGCTAATATATTTATATGCTTTGAATTGGAACTGATACCAATTCCACAAATTTTTAAAGTTTTCAGATTCTAGGATATAAAGAGGATAACAAGTTAAACAGGATAAATCTCTTCCAAGAAGTTCCTTTGAGTCAATCTCTGGTTTATGACTAAGGTCATATAATTGGTTCTTTTGTCTAAACTCGTTTAAATCCACAATTCTTAACTTTTCTCAAAAGTTTTATTTTCTGGCAGGAATCATCAAATTATCACCAGGTTCATTTTTGTTTATCTTAATGTCTAAGTTAAAAGGCTGTGGCAGCTGATTCTACACGTTGAAGTTTTGACCTTAGGATTTTTTCTAAGTCCTACAGGTATTTGTTATACTTGAATCAACTCAGCAATTTATCATGTCTTAGAATTTAAGATATATTAGTCAAACTCATAATGATGAACTCAATAGCAAGTTAGTGTAGTGTATTATAGCAATCTTAGGTGAAGAATAACATTAAAGGAAAAAGTAGTTTGTATAGATTTAAATGGATTCTTTTATTTATAACTTGAAACTCATAAGTAACTTACAAATAAGTTAATTTACAACTTAAGCAAAAAGCTATTCTATTTATACAAAATGAATTTGCTATGGCTAACTACTTATTATGCAATAAATTAACTAAATATAGATATATGTTTCAATAAAAATATACTTAAATATAATAAAACAACAAAGATAATATAAATAATAAAAATAACAAAAAGAAATAAAATAAGTTACAGATGTTAATGAAATTACAGACGAAACAGAATAAACAGGATAAATGGACTGTATAAAAAATACAAAAGAAACAGAAATAATAGGTGAAACAGAAATTATTGCTAATCAATGGTTGGTACAGCAGTGATATCATCTAATATGAGATCATTATTGATTGACATATCTCACGTAATATTTGGAGTTGCAATTTCTTTCGTTAACAATACATTCTTACTATATCTGATGAAAATATCAGTAATAGTACCTTACAAATAAGTATAGCAATCTCTCGAATTGATGATGATGGAGGATTTCAAATATACAAATACTATAATTATTTAACCTCACAAAATTATTCTGATTCTGACCTGAACTATAGTTTTAAAGCAACATCATTTAAAGAAGAGAACATGTACTTAATATCGGAAAATTTTCAATCATACCGGATGGTTCAATTAATATTACCATCATAATAAGTGTACATATTCCTCTTGATAAAGAATGTATTCCTATAATGAAACCAACTGTGCATCTTCTTGAAAGAACTATGAATTATAAATAATTATAAGAAACTGATTACAATTTACAGATTCAAGTAAAATCATATTTATCAAAAGAATAATTTACATCATTTTTAGTAAATTTAACTCATCCTTTAGATGAAAGGTTTAAAAATGCTTTAATAAAAGCAAAGAAAAATTCTACAATCCATGCAATAGAGGTATTTTTTGTTATAGAAAAATAACTATACTGTAAAATATTAAAATTTCAATTTATAGTTACGAAAATAGAAACAGATAATTCTATAACAGTTTCATAGAAAAAAACAGATTCTTAAGCAATAACAAGTTCTTCTTCACCCAAATCTGCTATTGAAAAAAGAATTAATATTATACAATAAAATATGGCAACTTAACCACTAACAGCAACTAATTTATCAGTACCAAATTCCAAAATAAATGTAAGATATTCACAACAAAAATTTTGGATATCTCAAAATCTTTATTATCATAAGATCAACAATTTGCTGAAAATAATAATGAACAAATAAAAATTGATAATAATAATGAAATTGTTGATAATAATGAAGAAAATATTAAAGATGATATATATAATAATAATAAGAATGAAAACAATGATGATGATGATAATATATTAATAATAAGTTTAAGTGCAAAAAGAAAATCAAAAAAAAAGAAAATCAAATAGATAGTATAAAATAATAAATTAAATGTTTTATTTAGTTTAAAATAAATTTATGTTATCTATTATTAGTAAGAATTATTTATAAACAACTATTATATTTAATAAAAATACTGATATTTTTAAATATTATATCTATATATTTATTGATTATTAATGATTACTAATCTTTTATCTTTTATTATTATTAATTAAATATTATTAATCATATTAAATTAAAAAATCTAACTAAATTAAATTAAATATATTTAAATAAATTTAATATAAAAAAGCCTTAAATGTGTAATAATTTTAAAATATTATAAATAATATTAATTAATAAACTTTTACAAATATAAAAATTATTCTGATTATTTCTGGTTATTAAAAAATGTTCAACAATAAACTAAAAATCTAAAGATTTCGTTTTTATGATCTATTTGATCATTATTCACAAAAATCTTCAACTTTCTCATAAAATTCTACTAATAACTTTCAAGTTAACTCTTATAATGATGAAAGTTTATATAATTCAAATGTAATATCAAATTTTAATTTACATCTTTTACAAATTAACCAAAACTTATTAAACTTAAATATTAATTTATTATCCCTATGGAAACTATCTCAACATTTACATAAATTTTACACACACTTTCAAAATACAATCTTATATCAACACATTTACTTATCTTATGCATATTATGCAAAATTACTATATTCTACTAAAACTAAATAGATTCCATATAATGAAAATAACATATATCCACTTGAAATAAACTTTCCAAATATTAATGTATATATAAAAGGTGAAGGTTCATCATGTATTGTATGTGTATGTGAAAGTTGTAAAAACAATAAAAAGCATTATCCATGCCTATAACTTCATCCTATACCTAAAGTAATTGAAGCTATACCAATTATACAAAGATAATTTCTTTCTCCAGTATTCTTACACTGTTCTCTTGGTAAAAATCTAGATGCTAATAAATATATAAAATATCATGCTTTAGTAGGAGATATGGAATTTTCAAAAAATATGCATACATTAAAATTATACTCTGAAATATTAGAAGCATTTTTAATTAATCCAAAAAATTATAATAACAATAAAAATTTCTCATAATTTACTTTAGAATTATGTGTTGCACTGAAGGTGCAGAGCATGTATACAAGATATGAAAACAAATAGTATTCACACTTTGCGGAGTACCGAAGGTGCAGAGCATATACACAAGATATGAAAACAAATAGTATTCACACTCTGCGGAGCACCGAAGGTGTGGAGCATATATACAAGATATGAAAACAAATAGTGTTCACACTTTGCAGAGCACCAAAGGTGCGGAGCATATATACAAGATATGAAAACAAATAGTGTTCATACTCTGCGGAGTACCGAAGGTGCAGAGCATATACACAAGATATGAAAACAAATAGTGTTCACATTCTGCCGAGCAAAGCAAAGCATATACATGATATGATCACATAGTAGCAGAGCAAAGCGGAGCATGTATCCAAAACATAAAAAAAATCAAGTGATATAAATAATCATACATATTGTATTCCTGTCCCTATCCTTTCTATAATGTTAGAAAATTCTATTGAGAATCTCAATTGATAAAGGTAAATAATAGATGGGTGAATTTTCTGATTTCGTAGATGGAGAAACTATTTCATCAAAATCAACTCATTTTAAATTCATTACATTTTTTATTGACACAATGCCTGATTTTACTATTTTTAGATCACCCCTTCCACCTATATATCTTTCTATCAGCTGTTTAGTATTTTTATCCAAAATAATAAAACTATCTGTGTGGATACGCTTTACACGATCTCCTAGTGGTCTAATTTTTACTGATATAATTTTGCGCCCCTTTGCTGAGATAAAAGGTGCCATACGTCGATGTGGTTCTGGTTTTCTCCTATCTGAATATAATCATCTCCAGAGTGATACTAGCATATGTTTGGCTACTTTTCCCGCTTGTCCACTCTCTTCCTTGATCTCTGTAAGATATCTTGCCCA
>CAJVPQ010001139.1:0-20175 GCA_910591825.1 Funneliformis caledonium
TTATTATTAAAATAACTTTTCTACTTTTTTTACTATTATTTAATTTCTCTTTATTAATAAATACTTTATATTAAAAATTATTATTGAGATAATTTATATATAATCAATATTACATGATTTTTATTTATAAAATATAATACATGATTTTTTTGTTAACATGATTTTATTATTTATATATATTAATATTAATATAAATAGAAAAATCTGTATAATAATATAAACTTAAATTAAAGTTCTGCATAAAAAATATAAATAATTGATTTTTTTCTATTTTTTTATTTTTTTTTTATAAATTTAAATACCAAATATTGAAATATATAAATAAATTTATTAGAAAAATTATTATCATCAAAAATAATTAAAAATTTACAAAAAAAAAATTAAATTATATCAAGAAATATTAGAAAATTTAAAAATAATTCTGATTTTTCAGTTTAAATTCTAACAGATCCAGTTTTAACTCTAACTTCAGATTCAACTTTAGTTCTAATTCCAACTTTAATTTATTCTTCAACTTCAACTCTAACTTCAGTTCAAAATATCTTTAAATCAAAAAAAGATATATCAAAATTATTGATATGTTGAATTTATTTAAATTTACTATATTTACTTAGTAAAACTTATTTTAGTAAATAACAAATTTGAAACTCTATTTTTTAACAGATTTATTAATAAGTATTTAATATAGTTTTAACTTTTGATAGAATTTTATTATGATTTTGAATTTTAATAAGTTTGTTAATAAGGTTTTATTACAGTTTTGCTAATGATTCTATCAAAACTTGAGAGTTTTTCCAGATATCTATGATATTTACAATAGTAGTATATAATAATATTTTGGTAAATATAAATAAAGTTATTTTAAAAATTTTGTTTTTATTTATTTGAATACTTTTTATTTTTAGTCTGTAATTTATTTCTATATGATATATTTGTAAATAAATTTTGCATTTTTTTATAAAGTTTAAGAAATTTTAAAAATATCTAAAATTATCAAAAAAGTAAAATTATTATTTTTATATATGTTTTTATTTTGAATTACTATATATCACTACATACAGTATTCTCTAAAAATAATACTTTTCATAATTAATACCTGAATATTATTTACTATCTAGTCATAAATAGTATCCAGATACTTTTCAAAGCTAAACTTTGTGAAAAATGATTAATATTTAGATATAATTATAATGTATTCTTAAAATTTATAAAAGGTTGATTTTTATGAAATTTATAAAATGGTTCATTTTTATAGAATACTACAGTTAAATCTTGATATAACAAATTTAACATTCAAACTGATCAGACCTTTATTATAAGAAAATTCGTTAACATTATAATAAATTATTCAGTATAGTAGATAATTACTAATTTCATTACACAAATATAATTTTACTATAATATAATTTTTTCAGAAATATTTTTATATTATTATTATATAACAGTTTTATTAATTTATAAAATTTTTATTTAAAAAAAAAAATTTATCATTTTTTTAAGGAAATTAAAAATAAATAAGAAAATAAAATAAGATGAAAAAAATGAAATTAAGAAAATTAAATAAAATGAAAAAATGAAATAAAGAAAATGAAACAAGATAAAAAAATAAAATTAAGATAATAACACGAAATTATAAAATAAAATAAAGAAAACTAGAAAACTAAACAAAATGAAAAAATAAAATAAAGAAATGAAATGAAAATATAAAATGAAATTAAGTAAATAAGATGAAAAGAAAAAATAAAATTAAATGAATAAGATGAAATAAAAAAAATAAAAATAAAATAAAAAATTATTGCCTTATAAGCACATTGTAATTTTGCCTTATATTTCAGGTTTGCTTTGAAGATATATCATGATTTCATCTTATATTTTAGATTTGTCTTGTAGTAGATAAATTATAATTTTTTCTTACAATGTATCTCAATTTTAATAAAGTAAATATTTATAAAATAAATCTAAAAAATCATTTTAAATATTTTTAATTATTACTTGACCTATCCTAAAATTGAGTTCTGAAGAGGTTGTATAATCTTTCTATCATATAGATCTACCTTCTACCTCTTCTTACACCATTTTAATAATTGCAGAAGTCCTAAAAGATATTAATTATACTATTAAGTTATATTTATCATTATATTATTATTTATTTATTTCTTACATTGTAATTATATACTAAATTTCTTCATTTTAACTCACATTGGTGAGTTAAATATGTCATATCATATTTTTGATTTATACATCAAGTTACACTCTTCCAGAATCCTATTTTATTTCCTCTATATCTAATATAATATTCATTATTTCTCCTTTTTCTTTCTTCTACTAACAAATTTATTTCATTATCCTTCCAAATTATTCTTGTAATCATTTTTATATTATTTATATATTATATTTATTTGCAGTGGGTTGAATACTATGTTCATTTTTATAGTAAAATACAACTATTAATTTTTTTTGATATTCTATTGTCAATGTTATTTATGAATTTATAGCTCATCATATATGAAAATTTCTTCTTAGCATTTTTTAAAATACTAATAGTTAATAATTTTTAAATTTAAAAATTTTCGCATCTTTTTTTTTTGTCATAAAGCAAATTATTTAAAGGAACATCATGAGCTATAACCCAAAAAAATATTAATTTATACATCAGAAATTCTCTTGTTATTATAATCCAATTCTGATTTTTTAATATATTACTTAATTTTATAAAGTTGAAAAAATGGAGTTTAGAAGTGTAGTGTTATTGATATAGGTGATTGAAGCTTCTTCCATAACATTATTTTATATAGTGTCTTTTCTTATTACTTGAACATTTTTCATAATTTTTATATAAATAAAGAAAAATTATTAAGTTTTCCTCAATATTTGTGAAGTGTGTATTAAAAGCTATATATGTAACGAAAAGCAGCTAGAAAAGGGAAAATAAATTTAATTTTTTTAATATTTATTTATTAATATTGTATAATTGTAATCTTTATATACAGTATCTCTAGTATATTATATCCTTTTAAAATAGTATCCAGTTTCTTATTTAGTATCTGTGGATACTATTCAATTTAAAAATCACATTTTTGATTAAGACTCTGAATACTGTATGCAGTGGCATATAATAATAAGAATACTAATTTATTTACATATAATTTAAGAAATAAAATGCAAATATTAATATTGGATAAGAAGAATGATTTATTAAAATTATAAAAAAATATTTAAATCATTATATGAACTATATTAATTAAAAAAAATAAAGATTTAGAAGAATCTAAAGAAATAATTATAGCAAAGTTTGTAATAGAAAAGTCTCCCCGTGCAAACTCTGGAACCATACCTCCAAACCTGTATTGGTACTTATCGTCATTCATTCTTCCTCTTGCTTTTTTTCTTAAATAAAACTGACTTTCTCAAATAGACTTTGCATCTTTTTGAACGGCTCGTCGACGGTTAACCATTTTTTCGAATGAAATGTTTTAAAAATGATACAGATATACAGTATATGTATGGGAATATTGAGATTTTCAGAAAACGTGAGTAAATCACCATGACTATGGAAATATATTTTCCCTTAAAAAAAAAAAAAAAAATATTTCTCTGTTTGGTTTGTTTTGTTGATTGAATATTTTGACGTAAAGAAATTATTTTCGAACATCACGTAATTAATTATAAACAAATAAATTTGATCCTTATCGATCATTTCCAAAAATGTATTTTAAATATAATATATTCGGATTTTACATCTTTTTTTTCAATATTTTTAGTTATTTTGGAGAATGAGGGCAAATTTATTTCAATCTTTAGAAACAGACAGGATATATTTTTTTATGGCAGCGAAACACATTTTTAATATTGCGAAACAATTTTCAATTTTTTTTTTTTTTTTTTTGTATTGTTATCATAAACCGTGCATAAATAAAAAACCCCAATTGTACGACATGAAAAAAATTATATTTCATCTAAAATAATTGCCAGTTATTTCTTTTAACAATAATATAATCCTCTTGTAAAAAAATACAATTTGTAATTTAATTTATTATTTTTTTTTTTAAAAAATAAATTAATAGGACTCTAATTGGATATTCGCATTTCCAAAAGAAAAGATTTATAAAAATTGTAGAACAAAATTATTTTGAATTCCACTGTCTTTTGACTTGGTCGGTCGTAATTAAATTACTCGAGACCTGAATTTGCTTGGCTCATATGTCGAATGATTTTATTATGTACTAAATGAGTTCTGCGAATTACTCTTGTTTTTTTAAATTCATTTATCAATAATAGATAGAGCTTATCTGCGACTACGGGCGGAGGCGGGTAAAAGGTTATCATAATTATCATAATTATACATTAAAAATATTTTATTATTAAATGGGCACTCTAATGCAGTGTAGCGAGTCTGGTCAAGTAGCAACCGAAAATTTTACCTTGAATATTTTTTTAAGTTTGATTACATACTCATAAAAAAAAAATTATCGAAATGTGATTTCTACAAACTAGGATCAGGAATTTGAAATTTCTTTATTAATTTTTTACTTGTTCACAAACTTATTTAAAATTGTTAATGATCAAAGTCGCAAAAGGAATAGCGGAAGAAATGCATTGAAGTGAGACTTAAGTTAAAAGAACTTAATAATACCTAAGTTCATGTATAATTAATTAAATTCATATATTGATAGCAAACAAATAACAAATATACTAAATATAACAATAATATAAGACAGCCAAACTAAATTAACGTGATAAATTCCGCATATGATTGACTAAAAAAGCATGAAGAATTATTATTGAAAAGTTAGACACTGTATATGCAACGGTGTACTGGAAAAACATTATGGTTTGACATTTAGCAAAAATCTAATCTAGTTTTGATATTTTGCCCCTATTTTTTTTTAAAGTCAAACCGCGTCGGTGGCAAAACCTATCAATCTTTTGATATCACTGGGGACCGGTTTCGGAAACCGTGGTTAAGTTCGGAGCACAAGTTTAACGAACCACGTACCTTCGCTTACGTACGTTCCGGACATAAAATGAGACCCTCAAAATAGGATTTCAATTTAATATATAATTAGTTCAAATGACTCAAATGACCGGTCATGTGTCATTTAGATCATTTCAACATTAAATGACTCACTGCTTAGTGTAACCATTATAGTGTTATCAATCGATGTTAAATACTTCGGAATGAAGTTTAATAAAAGTTTAAAGATGAAGTTTCCTCAAAACAAAAGAATCTAAACAGAGTCTTCTAAAAAATTCCTTAATACTATGCCCTGTAAGCTTCGAGTTATGATAATATCATCACACCATTGGTGATTGTTACTAACTTTACTCTGTACCCGTGTCTGTAATCTTAATAAAATTATATGTTGACTTAGAAAAAGGAAAAAGATAGACTATGAAACGCTTATCTTTTAGATTTTTGCATACTATAGCAGAGTATGAATGAAGGTAAGAAAATAATATTGAATGGTTGATTCCATATTCTTCTTTTCCATGTTTCTATAGAGGAACTCACTATCGCTGAGTTTTGAAAGTGACTTACCAAAGCAAACTTTATTTTTTCCATTTTCCAATATATGTATTTGGATAATTCTCTCTTTAAGTCAAAAATGAGTCAGACAGGATTGTTATTTTTGAAAAAAAATCCAAATATACAACTATTCCTTAATTATCTCCTATGGAAATCCGAAACCCAAATTGCATTATTGGTCTAGGTATTCACAACGATCTGTTAATTTTCAACCGCCTTTCATCTATTTTTACATATTATATGTTTATTCTTGTGGCTGCTACACATGATTAATTATTTGGGCGTTTAAGCGATTTAGGGAAATCAGATTTTCATTTATAATTTTTACTTTTGGATATTGAACATAGAAAACATTAAATTAATACGAAGTATAAAAAAAATAAATAAAATTTTTAAAAGAAATGAAATTCTTGAAAAAAAGAAAAAGGAGTAAAAATATATATTAACATTAAATAAAAACTTTTCAGGAATTTTTTGTTTATATTTCTTGGAAATGATCACTAACTTTCATATGAAACGTAATTACTATAACTTCAGCAGCAATTTGTTAAGATAATCCTCATCGCATGTGAATAAGTTGGTTAAGGTACAATGTAAAGAGAATTATAATATTTTAAATGTAATTGTATCCAAATCTCCAGATGATCCTGTTAGAATTTTGAATGCGAATCATCCGAGGCAATCTGAAAATATATTTGTAAAGGAAGGACAAGAAATTGCCAAGATCATAAGATTTAAATATTTCATAATTTTTGCGAGTTGTGATTCAACATTGGTGATGTGTATGATAGAAAGCGATACATGTAATATGTTATAAGTTAATGTCCAAAATTCAAACAATAGTTCTGGTCGATCATTTTATAATTTTCAGAAAGCAGTAGTTTAACTTTATTTGGTAAGACAATAAGATTTATCCGATCACCCTAGGCTATTTATGGAAAAAATTATCATAGGGAAAAAATTTAAATTTCTATGCAAGGAAAAAAAAAAACTTTAGCCTATCCAAAACCAAAAAAAATTAAAAATAAAAATGGTTTTAAAGAATACAGAAAAAACCCTAAAAGACTTGGAAACGAGAATTAAGGAATTAGAGCAAAGTAACGAAGGATTACGTTCAGAATTCATATATTTAGAAAAAAAGGTCAGAGAGCGAGAAGAAGAAACCAAAATCATTATTAATAATTTAGAAGAAAAAGCTAAAGCACGAGAAGAAGAAACCAAAATCATTATTAATAATTTAGAAGAAAAAGCTAAAGCACGAGAAGGAGAAACTAATGCCAAAATTAATAATTTAGAAGAAAAATTTAAAGTTCAAGAAGAAATCAAAATCAATATTAATAATTTAGAAGTTAAGATAAGAGAACGAGAAGAAATGTCCAAAGTAATACGCAAATAACCTGCTTACCAACATTACCTAATTCCTTAATGGAACTCAATTGTGATTCTACTCTAATAAGTAGTTTACCAAATTTACCCGATTCTTTAACGACACTCTATTGTTATAACACTAAAATTTCCAGCTTGCCAACCTTACCTAATTCCTTAACAAAACTCTCGTGCTCTAAAACTCAAATAACCATCTTACCTACTTTACCTAAATCCTTAACGAACGTCTGGTGCCATGAAACTCAAATAACCAGCTTACCAACGTTACCTAACTCCTTAACGGAACTCAATTGTGGTAATACACAAATAGCCTGCTTACCAACATTACCTAACTCCCTAACGGTACTCTATTGCAATGAAACTCAAATAAACAGCTTACCAACTTTACCTAACTCCTTAACTGCGAAAGAACTCAAATAACTAGCTTACCAAATATACCCGATTCTTTAACGAATATCTGCCCTTTATATTTAAATAACAATAATTAACATCTATCCACCAACTTCTAATTTAGCATTTAGCTGTTTATTTAACTAAAAATTATTTACTATGTATAATTACCAATAAAATAGATTTGCGAACAATTAATGTTCCGTTTTTACTGTTATTTAAATCAAAATTGCGAAATTAATCTTACACAATCTTAATATTTGTTTAATATTTTTATTGATGATTTGGAGGAAAATTAAAGAACAAATATAACAAACATTGCTTCACTAAACAAGTTGACAAAGACATATATTTTAATGCAAACAAACCAGATGGTTTATTTATTAATGAATTTAGTAAAGAAAAAAAATTTGAGATCGTTATTATATCGATTTCTAATATCTGATATGAATTTATTATTTGATTTTGGTTAATGTATTTTTTTTGGTCATACATCTTCGCTTCGGTAATGAACTGATAAATTAAGATTCTTTTTTTTCGTTAAGTTATTTGAGATTGCAGAATGTTAGTAATCCTTCATTAAAATATTTCTTGACAAGAAATTGAGTTTTATGATTAGAATAATTTATTTAAATTATAAATCATTCTAAAAAATTCTGTTATTCCCTTATTCTTTAACGAAAGAAACCGTTACTTCGTTATAAAGAAAAGATTATCTTTTCATGCTTTTTCATTTCTGATTGATGCAATTTCGAAAACTAAAAATTTTGGCGCATCTAAAATTTGACTAATAATGTGCATTCATTCATTCATTTATCAGATTTTGTAATCCCATCGTAATGTTAGTATTGTTGATTTATTATAACAGACTTTGTTGAAGTGTATCATATTATGACTAAATCACGCATTTATCGTAACTTTTAGCAATGATTTAGGCAATGCATTCGTCTACATGCAGTTACTGTTTTTTAAGACGACCGTCATCAAAATTTGCGATTTCATTACTAAATATTATCGAGGTTGTTAGGTAATTTAGTGAATATTTATAATTGAATTAGTAATAATATCTTATCTTTAATATTTCATTGTCAAATTGTTATTCATAAAATATTTATTATCGAAATATAAACTGTTTAAAAAAAATTTGTGACGAAGCAATAACTAATACATTAATACTAATAAAATAATAAGACGCTAAGAAATGCTAATAAAATGAATAATAAAATGTTAATAAATATTAATAAAAATATTAATTAGAATTAAGTTATTGATGTTATATAGCCTTGAAAAAATATAAATGCTTATAGGAAAGATTCGTCGCGATTCATTTATAATTCGGAGTCTATACATAGGGCATTCTAGTTAGTAATTTCGAACCAATCAACAATAATAAAAGCTAAGTAGTGATCACCCTTTTTTGACTAAATATTGATCACAAAATTGCGAAACTTCCATTATCTTCAGTCATTATTGAAAGAGTTTCGCCAACATGTAGACGGTGTTGTATAGTAACACCATTATCTTCTACTAAAAAGCTGGCATATTCATAAAAATGATATGAATGGCCATAAATTACCGAATCATATCCCATATCTTGATATGATAATGCTAGTTCTGCACGAAAAAAATCATAATCATCCGGCAAAAATTCTTCAACTTTTCTTCTTGATATGTTTTTCTTCAAGGCTATTTTCGAGATATATTTATTCAACTGGTAATTGAACTAATAATATAAGCAAAATATTTATTAATTAAGATTTTAAGAATACCAGTTCATATGTAAATTGTAACAAACCTTCACTCATATTTTCACAATCAAGATCATCAAAAGTTTTTTTGGTAATAAACCAATCATTCATCAACCGACTTAAGTGATGTGGAAGGGTTTTTAAAGCATTATTTGTAGAAGAATATCGAAAATCAATACCTCAATCAAGCAAATGCCATATTGCAAACAATGTTGTATATTGTTTTAATAAGTCGAGTTCTACATTTTTCCGATTTGTTTTTGGAATAATATATTTGAATATGCGATGCACCATTTCTTTTGTCCTTACACCTGTATTTAATAATGTCGCATAATTTTGAGCATGCTGTAAACATGGGTATCCGGACATTTCGCCGAATCCATTTCGTCAAAACCCACTTCGCCGAAGCTAGTTCACCAAAAGGACTCTTCGCTGAATGACCACTTTGCTGAATGGAATTTTCACAGAAAGACGTTTTCGCCAAAATACCATTTTGCTGAAAGGTCACTTCACCAAAATGTTGTTTTGCCGAAATGACGTTTTGTCAAATCCTTTTTGCCGAACAGATACATTGCCAAATCTGTTTCACCAAAAGGACATTTCATTGAAAATGACTACTGCGTAACATTGTTTAACTTATCATTTTTAGGTTCTACATTATAAAGTAAGTTTTTTCTTAAAATTTTCATTGGAAATAATAAAAAAAGTTCAATAAATCTGGCAAATTGCTAATAACTAACAGCGAATTATTTTCGTTTTCAGAAAAATATCCTTTCAGTAAAATGGATTCAGAGAAGTATCCATTTGGTAAAACAGATTTGGCAAAACATCATTTCGGCGAAGCGTTCTCTCAGTGAAATGTTCATTCGGCAAAATTTCTTTTCAGTGAAAGGTTCATTCAGCGAAATGGACATTTAACAAAGTGGCCATTCTGCAAAATGTCCTTTTGGTGAATTGGCTTCGGCAAAGAGGGTTTCAGCAGAATGGGTTTCAGCAAAACGTACCATAACTATAAATATACAAATTCAGAAGATTCTCAAAATCTTTGAATGCCTATATATTTTGTTATTAGTACAATTTGTAAATTTTAAAATGTATTCTAATGATAAATAAAAATTATAATTACTTGTGAAAATAAAATCCTTTTATTATCTAAACATTCATATAACTTAATGTAATCCTCTTCTTGTAAATGAATGCTTAAATGCTATAGTTATTGTTTTTACCATTAACATCTAACATTTTAACCATAGTTTCATAGCTAAATCATTACAAATGACACCTATTCAGATTAGAAACTTGTAAATATTCAGATTGTTTAAAGTGTTTAAATTTCAAAAATCTATTTAAAATAAATGGAAGCATCATAGTAAGATGTAAACAATTTGATATCATAAAGCTGTCAATGTGAGATATTGGATTTAGCAGTTTTTGCCACATTCTTGAATATTCAAATGATTTTAAAATACTATGAATTCTGTTTTCCTTCTGGTGAAAATGCTTCAATCATTATTTCAAGAAATCTTAATACCTTGTCAGCTGTAATATGCTAAATGTTTTGAGGTAATTGAAGGTATCTTTTCCATTGTAAATGGTATAATATTGTAGGTTGTAAACATAATCCATATCTACATTATTATAAACATTTATGATTAAAAATAAAAATTATTTAAAGTAAAAGATTACATTTTGAAAGTGACAATTATTAAATAACGAAGCTTTTTCTTTACTATTTTTATTGAAATGCAAATTAAAGTAAATCTTGTGATTCAAGATTTATAATTTGAGAAGATTGTAATAGTTTCTTATTGTCATCTTGAATTTGTTGTACAGGAATAAGATTTCTTTTCAATGTCAGTATTTATAGATGTTTTAAGTTGTAAACATCGATTATTTAAGCTCACGAGCAGTATTAAATTTTACGGTCTTCTTTGATTTCATTTTTTAAGAAACAAATTAAAAAAAATTGTAGAAATATTATTTATTAATGTAAATAAAACACTATTTTTATGTTAAAATAACATGTGACTTATATAATTCATGTGATTTTTCTTATCACGAACGTTAGTAATCAGAAAATATAATAGTTATTTACCGCTAAATTGCTGATATCATCAGAGTTATGGCTGCACTGTGATGCTTGATGATATCTCTGATTTTACGATAAATAACTAATACAAATTTATCAAATTAATAAGAAATTTATAAAAAAATTGAACGATATCTCAGCGTCATATCGGTACATGCTGTCATCTAATCAAAATAAACTATGCATATTCACATAAAAATTTATGAATAAAGTTTTTTTTTATTATTGATTGATTCTTTAAACTGTTATAGAAGATAATTTCCCTTAAAATATTTGAAACATTTAAAAATTAATAACTTACACACCATTAACATAAATGTATATGATATCTCTAAGAAACATATAATACCTCGCTAAAAAAATTCAAAAAAATTTTTTATTTAATTTTGAAATGGAAATTATTTTTTTTTTTTTAAAAAAAAAAAAGCAATAATTAGGATATTTTTGCAGAATTTTTAAAGGAAATTATTAAGAGATTCAAGAAAATTCTTGTAAAATTTCTTAATGCAAATCTATAAAAACAATTGATTAATAACTTATAAAAAGACATAATAATAATGTTAATTTCATCCAAAGAAACTATTTTTGCTCATAAACAGCCTTCACTATACCTGTTAGCCTTTGTCGAACATATCGTTAGGATGTTAATTGCGTTATTGTCAAACCTTTGCTAATTATAAATAGACTACAGCTTCACTTTATAAAGTAGTACTATTTGTAGAAGCATCAATAAAACATTTATCAATGACAAATGACATATTATTTTATTACTAAAATGATAAATAACCTGAGTCATTTAAATTTAATGTTAGCCAGTACTATAGTTTTAGCCTGCATTCCATTTTTTTTTACTTTTCAATTGGAATCACATGATAAAGTATCAACCAATCAAAATCAAATGACTGAAATAACCAATGATTAGTCAAATCATTTAAATGGTCAAATAACCAGGTTATTTTTGAATACTGCTTTTAAGTGTTCTTTTCTATTTGTTTTATTGTTTCAATTAATTTTCAATAACCGTATATCAGAATCAGATTTTATTTATAATACGATGTTAGTGATAATCCATTTACGCCACTAAATGACTGCGCCAACTAACGTCACCAATGATCACTAGGAAAATCGTGATCATCATTTTTACTGCTATCACAGTTATCGTTATGATATTTATTTTCTTTACTATTATATTTATCATTATTTTATTTACTATATTTATTTTCATAGTTATATTTACTTTCACTATTATATTTATTATCTCTATCTTATAATTGTATTTTATATAAATATCCTGTATTGTCGTCTTGACAAACTAACAAAGTTTCAATCATACAATTAATAAAGTATAATCTTAATAATATAAAAACTATATCTTTGCCAATATCTATTTCCTTAAAATATAAATCATCAATAAAGACGACCTGACCCTTCAACTTAAATAAATTTGTGTTTATTTCTTTCATAGTTTATAACTTAAACTCCCTGTTAGCAAATAAGCTTTGTTATTCTAATGATGTAGTGTTTAGGCATAACAAGTAGTGATTTCTGCCAGGAGAATCTTTATTGAAGATATACACAATGAACCGCTGAAGAACTAGCGAAATGTATGAATTTTAAGGAACTTAAGAGAACTACATCAGAGCATATAGTTAGACATTACTTAGATGAACTTCTTAACTAAGATTATACTTGTCCTTAGTGTTATCCACCTCCTCCAATCGAAACTCTTTCCAATAGCTTTAATAATTTCTGAAACTGATTTAGACGAGAATATCAAACAGATACCTTTACCTCAAGAACTACCATTGCCTTTAATTTATTTGAACAACTTAGTAATACCCCTGAATCTGAACATCGTAACTCTCGCTTAATAAGAGTTATTTATTAACTTCTTTCTAGTATTCGATATCGTGTTCGACCTTTTTCAGCAGACGTAATATACTTATATATACAAGGCATATCATTTCGAACAAATTGTTTTCAACAACCTATTACCTTATCTATTTCTTCAAGAGTATATACTGAAATCTTAGAACAAGATCTAGTAAGGCCTATAGCAGATCAACAACTATTACAACGTCTTGTTGCTTCTTTATCACCTTCTGCATCTAGCTTATCAAACTCATCCCCTAATTCACTCCAGTCGAAACTAAAATCATAGCTACAGAAAACGAAATGAGAGCTATTTTCCAAGAAATTTTTGGGAATAATGAACAACACTTGACAGATATTAGTGAACGACTCTGACTAGCTCAAAGAGGAGAAAGATCCACTATTAAAGTTGACTATTTTTAAGGAGCTAAAAATAAAGATCCTGTAGAATGGCTCACTGTATTCGAAAGAGCTGCCATTACTAACAGATGGACCACTGAAGCATAAAAGAAAGCCCTCGCTGGAGGACATCTTAAGGATGCAGCAGCTGACTGGTTTGATAATGTTACTACTGCTATGGGAGATAATTGGAATACTGGAACTAATGGTGGCTAAAACTTTGTAGATTTATTTGAAGCTCGTTTTATTAGTGAAACTAAGAAAAATCAATGTTATCAGGAATTAACTTCTCTGCGACAGCAAACAGATGAGTCTGTAGATTCTTATGCTAATAAATTCAAGAAATTGGTGACTCGTGTAGGATTAACAGATGAAGCACAAAAGAAGAGGATATTCCTTATAGGACTCAATCCTGCTTATACTCCGTTAATCTACTCACAAATCCAGCTGATTTAAACGCTACTATAACCTCTGCACAAATCATCGAAATTGGATACAATTTCGCCTCTGAAAAAGCCCCTAAGGATATTAGTATTACTACAGTCTCTACTTCTAAAAATGTGGTTACTAATACTAAAGTGAATGAACTTACTAAAAAATTGGAACAACTATCTATCAATTATGCTAATTTGACAACTGCCTTATTAGCTCAGCCTTAACAACCACCAAGGAGATGAACAGAGCGATCCTACAATGATACTAATCAAAGATCTAGACAAAATATGTCTTCCATAACTTGTTACAATTGTAACAGGAAAGGCCACATAGCTAGATATTACCCTCAACCTTGTCAACAACCAAGAGAACCGATAGAAGACCTTATTATGATAATACAAGAGACGTACATCTTACTAACCAATATTATGAGAAAGAATATAATGATGAGGAATATACTTCAGAAGAATATTATGAAGAAGACGAATATGAAATCTATCTTAACACTAGGTCTGGACCTTACCCAAAGAATGCTGTGTCAAAAAATAAAAGAAGACCAGTAAAGTTTCAAAATCCACTTAAAATAACTGTTAAAGAACTAGAAATGGAAGAACCAACACCAGAACCCGTGATCGAACCAGTTAGAACTGAAAAAGCATTAAAAGTCCCTAAAAGAAGGTTGCTACCTGCCCCTATTAAACAACTAATAGAATTTAATATCTCAACCTATTTGCAAAACTTATCATGCGGATTATCAGTAGAACAAGCTGCACATGCTATTCCTAAATATCGTTCTGGTTTAGCTCGAGCTGTCAGACACTCAAAAGAAAGAGCCACTGATGAAACTAAGGAAGCTAATCTAGTAGAAAGTGATGATGAACCAACCTCTGCCGCAAAATGTACTTTGAGGATTAGACAAAAAGCTCAGACTGCAATTATCGATAGTGAGGCTGCTACCAGTATTATAACTAGAGCCTTAGTGGAAAAATTAGGATATAAAATAAGTCGACCATCAACATGATAGTAGTAATAGCAAATAGTGCAAGAACTCGTTCCCTTAGAATTATTGACAATGTACTAGTAAAAATTGGAAAAATTAATGTATCCACTTCCTTTCAAGTACTTGAATTTAGAGATGAAATTCTTATACTTAGAAACGATTGGCTTAGAATAACCAATACTACTATGAGTTAGAACAATTCATCATTACTATTAAACGAGATGAAATTACCATGAAAATCCCCATTGCATTTACTAAGACAGCTAAAGTTGTGACTCAGGAAGCTGAGGGTGAATACGAAAGCGAAGAATATGAGGACGAATATTTAGAAGAATATCCCATTTATTTATCTGACGATATTAACTCAGAAGGATCAGAATTAGACGATAAGTTAGAATTTAACCTATGGTCTGATCATTACTTTCCTATTTAATCTGAAGAGGATACTGATAATAACGAAGAATTAAATGAATAGACAGAAGACAACCAAGCTGCCTATCTTACTAAATCATAGGATATACTGCTAAAACTGATCCAATATACTTGGAGCAATTAGGATTACTGGACTATCACCAACAGCAGACTTTTATGAATCTTCTAGAAGAATATTATGATATTTGCGCAAGAAGTTAAACAGATATAGGACGAACAACAGAGATCAAGCATCGTATCTATACTGGAACAGCTATGCCAATTGCTCAAAAACTATATCAAACGAATCCTGAAAATACCAGATTCTTGAATCAAGAGCTAAAGAAAATAGAAGAAAATGGTATAATTTGACCCTCATATAGTCTATAGGCCTTACCGGTCATAATTGTAGGAAAGAAAAGAGGTGAAAAAAGATTATGTGTTAATTATCAGAAAGTCAATGCTGTCACAAAAATTGATGCATATTCATTACCAAGAATTGATGACTTATTGGACTCACTAGGTGAAGCAAATTGGTTTCTACCCTCGACTTGGCTAGTGGTTATTGGCAAGTAGCAATGCATCCAGATTATATTGAGAAAACTGCTTTTATTACAGCAAATGGATTGTACGAATTCTTAGTCATGCCCTTTGGTTTAAATAATGCATCTGGAACTTTTAAAAGGCTTATGAATTGGGTTCTCAAAGACTTTCTTGGATTATTTGTATCAGTCTATCTCGATGATGTAATCATCTATACAAAAGAACCTTTTGAATTACATGTTGATCATGTTAAACAAGTGTTTCAAGCCTTTAGGGATGCTCGACTTGCGATAAAATTAAAGTATTATTTTTGTCAACCTTCCTTAGCGTCCTTAGGACATATCGTAGGATAAGGAGGAATTCAACCTGACCCAGAGAAAATCAAGAAGATTAAGGAATTTCCAGAGCCAAAAAGTCTAACTCAACTACATGCTGCATTAGGACTATTTGATTACTATCAAAATTCATTAAAGATTTTGTATGACATGTTAAACCTTTGACCTTATTATTAAAGAAAGACCAACCTTTTGAATGAAAAGAAAAACAACAACATGCCTTTGACCGACTAAAAGAAAGGCTTATTAAAGCATCAATCTTGTAGTATCTAGACTTTGAAATACCTTTTATGTTATATACTGATGCTTCAAAGAAGGGATTAGGTGCTGTACTATCTCAAAAGAAGGATGAAAAAGAATATGTTATTGCATATGCTAGTAGATCAACCAACAAGACTGAGGAAAATTATCCCATCACTGACTTAGAGTGTCTAGCAATTGTTTAGTCAATTAAGCATTTTCATCATTATCTTAGTCGACCATTCACTATCGTAACTGATTATGCTGCTCTAAAATAGCTAAAAACCTCTAAAATGCCAAAAGGAAGACGTGCTAGATGGATCATGAAATTGCAACAACATCATTTTACTATAGAACATAGAGCAGGAAAACATAATGCAAACGCTGATGCATTGTCTCACATGTATGATGAAAAAACTGCTGAATGTTTTATTATTGATCTTACTGAAACAGATATAGCTGACGATAAAGATGAAAACATTACTAGAAAGAAAGATATAGAATGGTATATTTCTTCTCCCAAATCTGAAGAAAATGATGAATGGTTCGAAGAGAAATTGTCTTGACAATACTCTAATACTGTCTTAATTATTGCCATTGGATATAAATCCCCTAGTGATGAGTTAGAGGAAATCTACCGTGAAAATATAAAAATTAAACAAGTAATCACTGGCAACCCATCACCAGAGGAAGATCACAATGCATTTTCTCATGTAATACTGAAAACCATCATGTTCACACATATTGCAAGGTATGTAAGAAAAATTTATTGTACGGAACTATCATACATGACTATATCATTAGATATGGTTTAGGAAAATTCAACCAGACATGAAACCAGAATACCTAATTAATAACATCTGGTGGAAAGAACCTCTCTTAGTACAACAGGAAAACCTTCATGCACAATTACACTTTCATCTTGGTGACATTGATAATGCACCTCTTTTCCTCTTATTAAATTAATCATTAATATAACATAAAAAAAAAAAAATTAAGTGAAAGCGAAAGTGTTTACAGCGTGATAAACAGCTTAAATTTTTTAACCATGAAAGATCAACAATATAACCAATTATTTAATTATTTAACTAACCAAACATACCCCACTACCTTTAATCAAATACAACAACACAAATTAACTGTACTATCAAAACATTATATTAATTTATTATATAAAATTAATAGAATAACCCAAGTAACCCAATTAGAGTACTCAAGAAAACAGAACTAAAACCTGCACTTTACATGTTTTACAATGATCTAACTGTTGCTTATAGTTCAAAAGAAAAGATGATGGAGAAAATTAGAAAATGTTTCTATTGGCCTCAAATGTTTGAAGATATCAAGAACTATGCATAATCATGTGACTCTTGTCAGAAAAGAGGAAGAGCTTCAAGAATAGAACCTTTACATCCTATTCCTATAGGACAACCTTTTCATCGTATTGAAATAGATTACGTTAGACCTTTATCAGTTTTAAGTAAAGAAAATAAGTATATAATCATTGCTATAGACTATTTAACTAAGTGGCCAGAAGCTAAGCCTGTAAGGCATAATGATGCTAAAACAACTGTACAATTCGTATATGAAGACATAATTTGCCGACATGGATGTTCTGGAGAAATACTTACTGATCGTGGTACTCATTTCAATAACCAACTGTTATATGAATTACTACAGAAATTTGAAATACCTCATAGAATGTCGACGCCATACCATCTTCAGACTAATGGATTAATTGAAAGGTTTAATAGAACTTTAATAAAACCCTTGCAAACTGCTACTAATCACCAAAGAGATTGGGACTGTTTTATTGCCCTGCACTTTTCGCCTATCATACAAATGAACATTCTGTTACAAAAATGACGCCCTTTTTCCTCATGTATAAATGAGAAGCTAAATTACAAATGGATAGTACAGAAATAGAGGAGGAATCCCTTTTGCTTAACCATGTAAAAAAACAATTATATCAGCTATCAATTATTCGTAATACTGTTCAACAAAATTTGCAAAAAGAACAACAAAAACAGAAAGATCGACATGATGAAAAATTAAAGAAAATTGTGTCATACCAAATAGGCGATCAAGTTTTGTATTACAAAGCAATGTTAGATAAGCAGTGGTCAGGAAAACTAGACCTAAAGTGGAAAGGACCATACTATATACATGACATAATTGGGAATAGAGCTTACAAGATTAGAGAATTAAACGGGAAAGTCCTAAAAATATCTGTAAATTGAAGTTTATTAAAAATCTATATAAATAGAGTAGATATTGATTGAACTTTCCCCTTTTCTCCAAAACTCAAAAATGGAACTATATAATCAAATCTTAACAGACTTACAACAAACTAAACCACTTTATCCAGATATTCTATCTCCTTTTTATCAGCACAACAATACTGCTTTACAACAAGTAAAATCTTTACTTCGACAACTCAGAAGAGCAAAAAGCTTAAGAAATCGAGTTGAAATATTAATAGTTCTTTAGCATATAGGAAAGGCTATTGAAACTAAAACAGAATCACTAACCGAAAGAGCTCAATGTATAAACCTTCTCTCACCATATTACCGAAAAATAGTCATACGAGTATATTACCTATATGAATTAATTGGAATAGACCAAATTGCTCGAACTAAGCATATAACTATAGAAATGCTCTCTCATATTAATTGTGAACAATATCAATAGCTTGTGCAAGAAGCTAGTACCATCGCAGGAGCTCAGATGTTAGAGGAGAAAGTTGTTAGTGATAATCCGTTTGCATCACTAAATGACTACGCCAACTAACGTCACTAATAGAGCTCTAAATCAGGTCAGGTCGACCTGTTTACCTGACCTGAACTGACCTGAAAATTCAGGTCAGGTCAATATATTTTCTGGTTAATGTCAGGTCGGGTCAAAAGGTCGAATCGACCTGACCTGACCTGATAAAAATTTAGGTCAACTAATCATTCTTCTTGAATAATTTATTATCGTTAAATTAGAAATAACAAAGTTGATTAAATAAATTAATAATTGTTTATTATATTATTATTTATATTAAATATTTTTTTTTTTTTTGAAGTTGCAGTACTGGTATGAGGAGTCATATTAACGGATAGTACATATAAGGTTATTACAACTCTCAACTTATTCTAAGTCATCCTTTAGATCATGACTAGACACATTCGTTCTAGCCAGAACCTTATCCTGTAGTACTGGTCTGAAGATTACTACCTAAGTCGACATCCCCAAGAGCTAGCTCTCAGGTACCTAGACCTCAGAACCACTGTCAAATTTGGATAGAGGGATTACTTTCAGCCACAGGTACTTTGTCAGTTTATCTCTGTACTTACCAACACCATATCTGGATCACTATTACCTCTGCCCAGTATCAGGATATTTAACACATGATCAGGAAGGCTTAGATGTTATCATCTTTATAGAACCTCAGAAAGGTAGGTGTTTGTCGTACCCATATCGTCAAAATCATTCAGAAATTGAACCCGGCCTCTACCCTAATAACAGCTCGATTGGAGGATATTGCGGCAGTGCAATGCAGTCTATTATCAATCATAATCACCTCGAAAACATCTCGAAATGTCACCCAATCTACTAATTACTAGTTAATCACTTCTTTACTTATGTAATGGCCCTGTAATTGAATACGTGAGACAGTACCCATTACAGGCCTATTATATTAAATATTTTTTTTTTTTTTTTGCAGTATTCAGATACCGGTGAAACCGGTAGAAACTGACAGACCTGTCGAATATGACATATATGCTAAATATGCCAAATCTGCCAAATCTGCTAAA
>CAJVPQ010001140.1:0-20171 GCA_910591825.1 Funneliformis caledonium
TTCATTTAAAATGATAATTTCATCATTCTAATCGAATAATCCTTTTATCATTCTTTTAGAATGATAACTTTAATTATTCTAAATGAATAATTCTTTTATCATTCTTTTGAAATGATAAATTTAATCATTCTAATCAAATGATATTCTTATCATTTGTTTGAATGATAACTTCAATCATTCCAAATAAACGATTCTTTTATTATTCTTTTGGAATGATAAATTTAATCATTCTAAATGATCTAAAATTTTAAATTAATCTGAAATTTTCAGTTCAGTTCAGATTATTTTTCAGTTTAGATTAGATTTATAATCCAAAAAAAATCTGAACTGAACTGAAAATTTTCAGATAGAATTTTTTGCAATCTGAAACTGAATTGAAAATTTTCAGATAGAATTTTTTGTAATCTGAAACTGAACTGAAGTTAATCTTAACTAAAAATTTTCAAATTAATCTGAACCTTTCGAAACTTTAGATATAATTGTTAAGTCCTTTAAAAAATGCAATATTTTAAATGATTTGGACTCAGGTGATATTAGTGATAATGATATTAATGATCATGATAATGATGATTAATTATGATGATTATATCACTAATAATGATTTCAATACTACTATTAGTGAGAATGATATCATTGATATCATAGATTAATTTTTTTTCACTAGAAATTTTATATTTTTTAGATAAATACTAATTTCATAATATTTTTTTTTATTGTAATAATAAAATAAATAATTAAATGCATTTATAATATGTTTATAAAGCTAATTATTTATTTATTTAAAAAAAATTTTATTAAAAAAAAATTTGATTTTTCTGAAGTGTTGCTTATTTTTGGGGGTTGCTTATTTTTAGAAGAATATGGTATATTATTTTATACAATATTTCTCTTTTTAATATTACTTTTTTTCTTTTCTCTCTAGTATAGTTAATAAAGAAGCTAAATTATAAGATAAAATGGAAATTTAAAATAATGATTACCTAAAAGAGAGAATAGTAATAATGATGATATTTATAGTGAAGAAGGTGATAATAATGTAAATAAAGAAGGTGATAAAGAAAATAATAATAATATAAATGAAAAAAAGTGATGATAATTATGGTGAAGAAAATATTTATTATAATAATAATGACAATGATAATAAAAATGAAGATGAAAAAGAAGATTATGATTGAAAAGATAATAATATCTTCAATAATAATGATAACGTAATCTTTAAATTTATTTGTTTATTTTTTTTAAGAATAACTAGGAATTGACTACTACTGAATTGATTAATGTATGAACATTTCTTATTAATAAAACCTTTTTTATTTATAATAAAGTATGAAAACAAAATAGTTGATTCATCAATAAATAATAATTATCTGTCAAAAATAAATAGAAGTTTCACATCCTACTTTGAAAATTTGACTTCTATATTACTATTTTGTTAGATACAAAAACATAATATTTGTAATATGATTTTTATTATAATGAACACATTTAATAGTCTACTTGAAAAATGTATTTTAATTTATAGTAATGAATGTATATAATGATAATAAAAATATTATAACATAAAAATTTTAAAGTAAAAGATGTTGTGAAAAATAAAAAAAGATTTTAGTAACAGAAGAATCAGTTATCACTAATGCCAATAAGATCTCATTCTGTCAAAATAAACCTAAAAAAAAACATCGTCTATAACTAAAAGAATAAAATTTTACTATTATTTATCAATTTATAATATTATTCAGAATATATTAAATAATCCATCATTATATAATATGTTGTATTTTGAACTGAAAATAGAAACTAAAGAAAGAAAGGAATTTTAGCATAGGAATCTTTGAGCTAAATTACTATTATTTGACTAAGACAAGATAACTATCAATAGAGATACTTTCAATTTATTGCTATGAAAAATAAATAGATATATATTGTTTATTTTTATTTCTTTATATTTAGAAATTTATTATTCAGGCAATTTTATTATATATAAAAAAACTGATAATTGAAGATTTAAATAGATACAATTATTAGTATCTATTGACAATAAACTTCAAATAAAAATACAACAGATTTTTATTTATAATGAATTGCTAAACTATTTTTACAGCAATATTTAATCTACTATAAAGAAAGTTTAATTGTAATTAGTAGACTAATATTTAAAAGGTATAAGTATTATTAAAACTTATAACATCATTAGAAAACTTGATATTACTATTATTTGTAATTCTAGTATTATTACTAATAGACTCTTTATTAAAGAAATTTTATATAAAAATAATGGTCATTAAAAAATTATGAGATGTAAATTTAGATTACATGCATCTATGCAAATTTACTACTCTAAATTCACTACTCACAATATAGAAATCTCTAAGTTTTAAAGATATTTATTGATATCTACTATAATAATTTTAGAACCTATTGAAATATTTATCATTCGTTAGGAAAAGTATATATTTAATTAAGAAATATGCCATTTAATTTAAGAAAGCATCTTCATAATCATTTTGTTTTAGATTTTATTTTATTTAGTAGTTATTTTGTCATCTTTTTATTAAAAATATGAAACAATTGGAAAGGGATCTTTAATAAATGTTTAAGGAACAGATTGTTAGATTATAACTAGTCTTGAATGTATTACTGCAAATCTACTCTAGGATAACAATCTAATGGATATAAAATGACATAGTATAATAAAGGGATGTAGAATATATTTAGTTACTAAAAAAAATACAATAGATACTACATTAGATATTATTAATATTTCTTATTATTACTACATTACTAACATCCAATTTGAAGATATATTTGTAACTTCAACTTAAAACTACAAAGTAATATTATAAAAGAATATGGTCTTTAAACTAGTTTGTCAATCTTAGATCAACTTTATTGAGAATGTTATCAGCAATTATTATAAAATATTTATTATCTAATAGCTAGAAAGATATTAAAACTACTCAAACTAACTGTTGCTATGTTATCTATAGAAGGCAAGAAAAATTTTATTAGAAGTTAAAAATCGTTCAAATATCCTCATTAATGATTAAAGCTTTTAAATCCAATTAGTCTTATTGAAAGCTTTTATAATGTTAAATTACCTCTGATTGGATATAATAATATCATTTAATTTAAATAGAATTTTGACTATTAATTGTTTAAAATAACTAGAACTAGAAAAACTACAAAGTTGAATAAACTTGAATCACAATCAGATGATTCATATGATCATCAAATATTAGATAATTATAGCAAAATGCTCTTATTTAGCATTTAAAATTTCATTAACAGATAATGACTATATAAACCTTGAAAAGTATTTGAAAATAAAATAAAAGGTATTAATTGAGATAAAGTTTATATACTAAATGTAGTTTGTACTTTTTGAGTTATATGATCATATAATAAGCAATCTAATGCATTCAAAATAGATAGATAGATTGAAGTGACAAATACTAATAATTAAATTTTAAAATTTATATTAGAAAAATAACTTTTCTATATTAGAGTAAATTTGAAATTTATTTTGCTAACTATATTATACTAAATACAGTTATCTAATGATTTTGTGAGACTTTCTAATCTTTATGCTAGTTATTATTTATTGTGATATGTAAGAACTTTTGAGACTCTTATGAATACTAAAGTGGAAATAAAGGAAATAATCTATCATATATTCAAGAATATGATTTCTTGAACTAATTGCAAGAATATTAAATTTGATTTATTAAAATGTTATACAACTCTACAATTCATTTGACATCTTACAAATGGTAAAATTGACTCTAAAATTTATAAAATAGTATTGAATTTATGAATATATCTTAAGATTTTAATTATCTGTTCAAAAATTAGTTTATTATAGAATTCAGAAATGGATGATGAAAAATTAGAAGGTAATTTAATTAATTATTTATTTTTTAAATCATTACAAGTGATTACATGCTAATGTTTTTTTGACAATTTGTTCAAAATCTAGTCTGTTTCAAAATTTAATGTTAAGAAAGTTAGTATCAGTTCATAATATAAATATTAGAACTAATACAGTTTCATTTTAGGCTGAATTGGCTCTTGCATATGATAGTTTTGAGTATCATGAATCACTAATCAATAAAACTTGTAGCTTTTATAAACATGCATCTTATATTAATATTAAAATCTAATATTATTTAAATATAGACGATATAGTGACTATTCAAATGTCTGATTATAGTAAAAGTTATGCAGTCATCAAAGAAATTTTTAAGCATAAAAAGTAATAATAAATATATTTATTCATTTATATATATCAATTAATTTGAAGATATCAAAAAAAATCATGACAAATTAGATTGCTTGATCTTCACTCTTCATTATAATGATTAATATTATAAGATTTTTCTACTAACGGTTATAGATTAAGTTTAAAAGATATATTTTATACACAATTATAATGCAAGATGCAATAATAATAATCATGATTCAGAAAATAGGTATTACTTAAGAAATAATTTCTTTTTTAAAACTATTTAAATATACTGTATATATAATAATCTTATTTTTATTTATTTTATTTCTAATATTCTTATACTAACTTTATTTTTTAAAGTGAAACCTAAAGATCTAAAAGTAAAAAAAATCTATTCTCTTTATTAAAATTATTAACGTTTCACTATCTTTTCTCTTTTTAATTAAAAATAGAGTAGGTAACAGGCTCAGAATTAGACTAAAAATTAAAATCAGACTGGATCAAATTATATTATTAAAATATTATGCATTTATATATAATCATTATTGCAGTGATATATTTTACTATAAATCTACTATATATTTGCTTTAAATTATTTATATAACTACAATTAGACCTCTATACAATCACCTAATTAGTTCTGTTAAAACTAGTGATTGTATAGAAGTATGATTGTAAAAAGATAACCTTTATACAATTACTAATATATTAAAAATCATGCATAGTGACTATATAAAATTTTTATTGCAAATTATTATTAAATGTTATTTAAACTAAAAACATATTATAAAACATATAATAGATATTATTAAATTCTAAATACTATCAAATTATATTAAATGCTATTAAATTCATTATCGTCATTTTTATAAAAATTAAAAAAATTAGTAATTGAAGTTTGTTTTCAGAATTGCCACTTAAGATACTAAACTATAGTAAAGTATTTTTTTAAAAACTTCTATATCTTCTATTCTAAATTTATCCAAATTTTGCTGTTCAAAAAAAGGTAATCCAATTTTGTAAGGAATTCATTGTATCAACTAAAGTAACTAATAATAGTTCTTCATTATAGTTACTATTTTCTTCATTTTTTTTATTTTCACTTATTTTTTCCTGAATTAAATTTATAATATTATCTTTACTAAGAATATCTTCAGTTGGGATTTTTTTTCTAAATTATTAAAAATCATTCAATGTATTTGCCAATAAAGTAGCATAAGGATCATCTATATTTAATTCTTTAATTATTTCATTAAGATCTACTACTTCTTTACCTATTATTTCTTTAATATTAATTTTCTCCTTGTTAATATCTTTTTTATTTTCAAAATGTTCTAATATATAATGGTAATAATTTCATTTGAAATAATTTTTGAAGCTTGTAATAATCCTGATATTAAGAGGTTAAAGGTGACTTATTGTATTTGGTAATAGGAAAGTCATTTCAACATGAGTTAGTTGAAGCTGGAAAATATTAGATCTTAATCTGTTATAGTCTTCTAATTCATTACTACTATCATGATCTTCTGATTCATTATCATCACGGCCTTTTGATCTATTATCATAGCTTTTTCCCCTAATCTATTACTACCATAGCCTTTTCTTTCAATCTATTATCACTACATCCCTTTTCTCATCTTCTTATTCTATTACTATCACAACTTCTTTCTCTTTCTCTTAATCTATTATTATAACCCCTTAAAGCTTAATTAAAAAAAATTAAAAATTAATTATGTTAAAATATTGTTTAGAAATTAATGCAAAAAATAACTTACCAGATGTTAATGCAGGTTTAATTTCTTCATTATTATCATCATTTTCTTGCTCAGTCTACATATAATTTGGATTAAAATGTGATGAAACATTATCTATCAAAAGCAAAATTTTTTTATTTATGCCCTAAAATAGTTATTTATTTTACAAAGAACTTCTTCAAAAACTTCTGAATTTATCCATACTTTTGGATTTTCATAATAATAAACTGAAAGATGCTCTAAATTAACTTTTGAAAGAGGTTTTGGATGCTTTGCATTTTCAATTACTCATAGCTTGAGTTTATCAATTCCTGTTGCATTAACTCTAAGAAGAACTGTAACTTGTATCTTATCTTTTTTCTGGCCACGAACTTGTTTAGTTAAAAGTATTTGATTTGGAGCCATTTGATAATAAAGATCCTTTTATTTTAATTTTAAGTAAATTAGTTTAATTTGTATAATATAAAAAATATTCAAATAATTAAAAATTAAATAAACAAGAAATAAGTTATGAATAAATAAATATAAATAATATATAAATGATCTTACTATCTCATCAATATTGTAAATTCAGTCAAGAGTAAATCAACTTAAGAATTGCTGTAATTTAATTTATTCTTCTAAAAGAGATTCTAGTAGTGCACTTTTTGACTCTTTATATATATAATATCTACGAATATTATTGCAATTTTTGAATCTTTGTAACCAATCATTAGAAAAAACTAACTTATTTTCTGCTATATTAAGTACTTCTGCGAAAATTATTGCCTTTTCTTTTATCAATAAATCTGTCATAATAACACCACCTGCTATTACATTTTCTACCCATAAACTTATAGCACAATTAAGTAGTGAAAATTTAACAAATTTATGTCTAAATATTTTATCAGAAGTTTTAATATTTATAGTAGCTTTTTATTTATCACTTTATAAAAGAATTTTAATATAGTGCTTCTATCAAGAGTTATAGAATATTTTTCATTAAAATGATTGGTAATATCTATATGCTATTTATTTTTATTAGCTCTTACCTACTCATAAATTTAATGTTTAATATCATCACTAATAGCTGAACAGTATTGTTTAGATCGAATGGAAGGTATAATAAAAGAATTTTGTGTTTTGTATTTCATGATGATTTCTACTACAGATTTATAAGATTAGTAATTAATTAGATATCAAAATTTACAGCTAATCAGAAATTATGTAATTATGAAAAGGTTTTATTACTATTAAAAATCATATGTATGTTATTTAATTTGAGGTGATAGTGATTATAGTGAATTTGTGACTATAAAGAGGTAATTTAATACTATTTAAATCAGTTCTGCAAAAATGAGTACTTATATAAAAGTGTGACTATATAATAATATGATTGTATAGAGGTTTAATTGTACGTTAAAGTTAATATAAATCATATATATAATTACTTTTTTTATTTATATATTTACTTTAAATAATTTATATGGTTACTTTAAATTTTCTATATTACTACTAATCTTTTATTATATATTTTCTATATTAGATATATATTACTATGTTAAATTTAATACAAAATAGTTATATGATTTCTATATTAAATAATAATTATATGATTACTGCATTATTACGATTTCACGTATTTTAGCAAAGTATTATCAGTCTCATTTTGAAACTAGCTTAAGATAATAGATAAATTATTAGTACTTTAATAATATTATAACTTATATATATGATTATCAAGTATATCAAATATTAAAAAAATCTTCTAAAAAAGATTTGATAATTATTTTAATATAAAGTAGTATTGAATTTTAATTTATTTCAAATATATAATAATATTAATTATTATATTAAAGTAATATATGTAATTATAAATAATTTATCATATAAAATCTGATTTAAACTTTCAGTTATTTATCTAAATTAAATAAAGGTAATTTAACTAAAATAAATAATTATCTTTAGAATAGATTGAAAATAAGTAAATATATAAATATTCTAATATTTATGTAACTTTAAATCTTTTTTATTTGATATATTTAGTATTAAAAAAAATATTGACATATTTTAGCCTTAGTATTATATTATAGATATAAAAAGAAAATAAATTATGAAATTTTTAGTATATTTAATTAGAATAATTAATTTAATAATTAATTTTTTATATAAGATTCAATTAAGTATGCAAATATTGCAATTTGAATACTTTATAAAATAATTTGTAAAATAAGATAATTTAAAATATGCATATCTAAAATTTATAATAGGTTATACTGATAATTACTGTATTAAAAAAGTTTAATATTTACCTATTGTATTGAAATTGACAAAAATTAATGAACCTGTCAAATATGATATATATGCTAAATATGATATATCTAATATATTTATAATCTATTATTATTATTATTATTATTATTTATAACATATATATTATTTATATTATTTTTATCATATATATTATTTATTTTATATTTAACATAATTAGCATATCTATTAGCTCTATTATTATTATCAATAGTATTATTATTACCATAGATTTTCTTTAATTATAATTTTCTTATATAAAAGCATGAAAATGTTCTGAAAAAAGAATAAATTCTAACATTATATTCAATATACATTTAATAATAATAATAAACAAATTAATGTTTTACAAACATAAAACTTATAATTTTATTCTTGTTAACCAAATAAACTTTCTAACTAATATCATATCAAGTTAATTGAATTTAAGTTATAACTATTGTCTCACTGACTTCAAATCATAGTTAACTTATTTGAAGAAAGAGTAACGTTAACAGTATATATCATATAATACTGTATTATAATTATTATTATAGTTACAGTACTTGGTTTTTTAAATTATTATTAATATATTTATCATATTTTTATTTGTTATCTGATTGGCATAATTTCTTACAAATTACAAATGTACTTAAATTAATATATTTATCATATAGTGTATTACAAAAAAATCTAAAATTACTATTTTTGTATTTATTTAATAAATATCTATTCAAATGATACAAAGGTTTAAAGATAAATACTTAAATTTCTAATGAAAAAATTTAATTAGAATCATTTAATAGCTTATTTTAATAAAATATTTTTTAATTTACATTTTAAATACAATTTTTTTTCAAAAATATTTATTATAAAATCAAAAATATTTTATTTATTAATTAATAATTTAATATATTATAAACATTAAAATTAAAATTAAAATTAAAAAATATTATAATATAAAGTATAAATTTCTTTAAATTAATTTATATATTAACTAATTATAATTTTTCTTAAAATATTTTTATTACTAAATTTTCTTAATTAAAAAATTGATAATTATAAAATATTTTATTATAATAAATGGTCAAATAACTTTAAGTAAAGTTATTCATATCAAAATTTTATATATATTTTTAAATTTATATATAATTTAAATAAATACTTATAAGGAAAATTAAAAATTCTGATTTATTTTATAATATATTGTATTTTGATTTTATAAAATTTATTATAGTTAATTTAAGATGTTACTTTACTTTTAGATATTACATAATAGACAGTAAAATAAATTTAAATTGATAAGAGAATTTGTTATCTAATTTTCTGAATAAAATTCAAAAAAATATAAAATAATTAATTTTATATTTAATTTAATTAAAATTAAATTTTAAATAAAATTTATAAAATAAAGGATTTCTAATTTCATAATTGATTATTAACAAATATATTTTTATTATATATTATTTCTATTTTACTTTAAAATTTTTTATGATTATAAATAGAAAAATTTTTATATATTTTGTAAGAACTTATATAATTTTATCAAGTCAGATCAGATTATAAAATTAAATCTATTATATTAAGTTTATTGAAGATTAATTAAGATAAAATTGGTTAAAAATAATTAGTTTAAAGTATAAGTATAAAATTATATATTTTTATATTATTTTATTTATATATTTATATTTTCTCACTCAATAATTAAGTTGATACTGATTGACTTTTATAATTACATAAAAGTTTAATTAAAGTAAATACCAATGTTAATTTTTTTAGTTAAGTTCATTTTAAACTTAACAAAAGTTTTCATTTTTTAATTAAAAATATAATAAATTATGCTGAATTTTTATTTCTCTCTATTTATATGATTACTTAATAGATTCTAATCTATTATATATAGGCTCTTTGTAATAAAAAGAGAGAAAACTATCAAAAAAATTTTTTTTTGAATTAATATTAAATCTGAATTTATTTTACTAAAAAATAATATTTAACTTATAAAATAAAAAATATTTTTGATAGTTTTCTTCCTTTTTATTGTATGTATTTAATATTTTTTTTGAATGTATAAATAAATATTAAGTAATTATTTATAGAATTTTTTAATTAAATCATTTTATAAATTTACTGATTAAGTTTTTATTGAATAGTAATAGAAAAGTTAAATCTAATTAATATAATTTTTAATATTAAGATTAATAATATTATAAATTCTAGTAATATTAAAGTAAAATTGCTTGAATTACTAGACATTTAACTTCTTTTTAACTATAAATGAATTTTATTTATTAATTTTAAATAAATTTATAAAATATTAAGAAATTAAATATTTTTAATAATGAAATATTTTTCAATTAATTTCTTAAATTATCTATCATTTAATATATGAATTTTATAGTTAATTATTTTATAGTAACTTATAATATATTAGAATTTTAAAAACTAATCAATAAAAATTAAAAATAGTATAATAATTCAAATTAAAATAAATCAATATCAAATTGGATTTTAAATCTTTAGTTCATCAATGTTATTATAATATATAAAAATTTTATATATTTTAGTTATAATAATAGTATTATCATTTATTATTTAAATTAAGTTTATTTTACTTATAAAATTAATTTATTATCTAGATTAATCAGAATATTTTTAGTATATATATATATTTGTTAATATTAATCAATAAATATTCTAAATATTTGATATTCTTTATAAAAAAATATATAATATCAAATTATAGGATACTGATTTTTATCTAAAAAATTATAATTGTATAATACTAGTTTAAAGTTAATTTATATTAATAAATTATTGAATTTTAACTTAATAAAATACAAAAGAATATTTGATAATTAATCTAATTAATTGAAAACATTATTTGTAAATATAATTAAATAAATTAATATATTTTAGTTTTATTTTAATAAAAATTTGTGATATATTTTAGTTGATTCTAATTAGTTATAAGTATGCTAATTAATAATAAATAAGATAGATAGAATTTTAATTAATTCTTAATATATATTGATCAGTACAAATAAGATAGGTGAAATTTTACCTAATTTTTAATGTATATCAATGTATTATAAATAAGATAAATTAAATTTGCTAATCAGCTAAGTTAAATTTTAGATGATTTTTAATGATATATTTATTTTTATTTGATTTATTATATATCTAATTTGTATTTTTAACTTTTAAAAATTTGTAATAATAGTTATTTTCTTTTTTACAAAAGTAGTTATTTCTGAATCATTTTAAATAGTATAAAAGAAATAAATATAAACAGATATTTTAAAAATAAATAATATTTTATTTCTTATATTATATAATTTTATATTTAAAAGGTTTTTTTAAAAATTAAATTATAATATAGTAAATCATATAGGTGCTTTTGCAATAGAAAAGGTGAAAATTTTTTTTTTGAGTTAATATTAAATCTGGATTTATTTTATTAAAAAAAATATTTTAGCTTATAAAATAAAAAAAAATTTTTTTCTCTTTTTATTACAAAATGCATATATAATCTACAAGATAATTTTAATAGCAATCTTTTTATATTAATAATGAAAAAGTAAAAAAAAAAAAAAATTAATAAAGTAAAAGTTAAAAGTAAAAAAATTAATATAGAAAAAGAAAATATGAAAAAATTAACAATGGGATACTATAACCATTTTTTTATTAAAAAATGAATTTGTTAATAGTTAATATAATATAGGTTTAGTATATGATATCACTAATTCTATATTAATATTTTGCTATTTATGATAAACTAGGGTAGTATTGAGATGCTATACTATTACATGGATTGCATCATCATCTTGTATGACTTTTATTTAGAGGTATAGATATTTTATTATAAAAAAATAGAATGGATTATCAAATTTTTTTAAAATTATTTTATTTTTGTTCTTGAGTTTAGAATTAATTAAAAAGGTTTAAAATTTTTGATCATTTTATTAATGATTTTGATTTTATTTTTTGATTAAGTTTTTTGGTGATTCTTTTTTATGTGGATAAAGGATCTTTTACTATTATTTTAAGATGTTCATATTCTTTAATCATTTTTGAATCTATTATAAAGATGGTTTTTTTAAGTGCAGTGATTTGAATGTAATTCTAATTGGGGTATCTATTAAGAACTATATATACTTATCTAGTCTAAAATATTTATTCAATTAGGCTGACAGATATGTCATTTAAGGTGAGTCTTTGAGTTTTGTGAACAGTTAGGGTGTAAAAGTTTTGAAGTGAAAATTGGAAATGGCTAATGCAGTTTCTGTCTACAATAAAGTAGTCAATTTTTAGTTTTATTTCTAAGTTTACGATTCTACTTGGTATACTAAAGGATACTTAGATAGAATTTGTATTAGTATTAACGTCTGTAATAATTCCGATAGTTCTATTATAAATATTAAGGTTTGATTTGAAATTTTTTAGGTACATAACTTTTGTGTCTTGTTGGAGTCAGACTGAGGTGGAAAGGTTTATTTTTGATTTAAAAAGTTGGTTGGTTAAGTTTGTATCCTATTGTTTTCTGTTTATTGTATCAATAGAGCTTAAGATCATGAATTTATCTGATGTTATTTGTAAAGTATTGCAAATCAGACAGTTAATTTTGTTTGCTGTTTTGCAGTATTTTACAATATTTGTTGTATTTAGAAGGAGGTCGATTGGTTTGTTAAAATTGAATTATTTTTATTTTCTTTGTAACTTTTGTCAGATCTCGTCAGTTATATTTTTTAGGTAGATATTTTATAACATATTATAGAATTCTGAATTTCTTGTTAGCGGTAGAATATAGGCAACTATAGGACATTTAGGATAAAATACCTAGAAAGGTTTCCAATCATATTTTCAAACTCTTCTAGCTATACGAATCCTCTATTGAATTTAAAATTCTAGCCCAAATTTAAGCTTTTCTCGCTATCTAAATATTTGGTATCAATTTTGGCATTAAATTACCCCGCAGGATACCAAGAATAAAACAATCTCTTATAGCCTTTCTAACCCAATTTTAATCCCAAATAATATATCAAAAAAAATATAACATTCTGTTTGGGTTTGAGGCGATGCGAGATTAGCAAGAACTGAAGGTTCAAAGCTAAGCTTATGGAGTTTCTGCAAACCTTCTATGTATACTATTATTTATGATATTCTAGAATTAATTTTAAAGTTGATTCATAATTATAAACAAAGGTCACTAAGTCTAACCAAAAATCTCAAAGTTTAAGCTCTAGATACCAAAATGCTAAGTCTAACCTCTTTGAGGTTAGACTTAGCTATTACTAAGTTACAGTTCTAAGAGCTAAGGAATTGTTTCTTGTATACTTAGTTTTTTTGATACACAGGAAACCATTCTAGAGCTAAATCTTCGCAAAATACTAGGACAAAAAAATATATCAGAGGTTAGATTTATTAGGTTACGGAACTTCGAAGATGCAGAGCATGTACACAAGATATGTTTACAAAGTCTGTGAAGCTAAGTGGAGCATGTATACAGTTTCACCTCTAAGTCTAACCTCTAAGTTTAACCTCTAGGCGAAAAAAATACTTTCCAATAGCATACAATATATAGGTAGCAGAAAGGAGGCAGAAGCATGAGCCTAAGGCGAATGTGAATGCCCTGGGAGAAAAAATATAGCATCTATATTCGCTTTGCTTTGCTCATATTCCTATCACTCTAATCCCCAAATAAGTCTAACCTTGAAAACTAATCTCTTTACTATATTGATCGAACATCTAGGCTTTATTTCGAAGACTATTAACATATCGGATCTGATAATTGCTCTTATTACAATAGCTACATAGGCCATTATCAATCCCTGAAGGTTTATCTATCTTTGTAGGTCTATCACAAGCAGAACACGGCCAGCGCTTCTTAGCTTTGAAGTGTGATCGATAACCTTCAGGTTTAGTACTACGTCTGTCACAAATTTTACCAATATTAAAAAGATAATAACAAATAAATTTTACTATTGCTTTAGCAACTTCGCCCATTTTATAGTTGTATAATTAATTTTAATTGAATAAATCTTTACAGAATATAGTAATACATATACTAATTACACAATGAGTACATAAATTCAATTAGCTGAAATAAAGCCTACATAATAAATGTAGTCAAGGCCGACATCTATTATAGAAGGCCAAAGGAAGGTAAATTCATGCAATCATATAAAGAAAGGATCAAAAAATTGCGTCAGGCAGAGGATCCTCAAGAATATGTTCTCAAACTAGTCATGAATATATTCCCTAATGAAGCTAAATATTATAAAGTCAAAGATGACTATAAAGAATACTATAGGCGGGATCCAAAGATTCTTAACACCATCATAAAACTATATAAATTATACTATAAATTGGCTAAGGATTATTTTATTACCGATAAACAAGTTGATGAAGAGACAGAAGACTTCCTATCATCACTTTAAAAAATTTAATTTGTAAGTACCCATTGGGGAGGCAATTCTGTATCAAAGGGAATAACCATCAATTCTTCTTGAACAAAAGATCTTTTAGGACATTTAAGAATATAATCATTATTATCAATTAACCCAAAGGGAACTTCTTCCAGCCAGTATAAGACCGGCTGATTTTTTTACACCATAGATTGACAGATATGATAAATATGTAGAGACTAATTCAAATCACCAGCACAGCGTCTCCCACCCTCCAAATCACTAGGATATAGTAAATATCGAATAAGAATATCACCAGAAAGCTTCTCTTCATCAAAGTCTATAGGCCATTCTGAGGATAAGAAGGCTTAGCCAAGACCTTTTCTTTCTTTATTGCATCAACAGGAGAAATACCAAGCTGGAAAGTGATAAAATTATTAAAATATTTAACAACTATAGGCAAATTCTTTACCCAAACCCAGAATATCTTATTTAAGTGTAAAGTCAAAGATTAGAAGCATCTTGAAGATGAAACAATTTTCTAGTTAAATCACCATTAAATTTTTCAGTAATACCCATAGTATTTTTAGTAAAGACCTTCTGAATTTTTATGCTATGCTCTATCATTAATTTCTCATAATCATCCCTGAACTCTGGCCCCCTATCTGTTAAAAATTTTTCTGGTCAGACTAGAGGACATTCAGGATCATCATAGATTTTCTCAAGAGCTCTAGCAATAGTTTTTGAAGTTAAGATTCCCTGCCTATCCCTGATACTATATGCACTTATAGGAACAGAAACTTTATATCTCGAAGCTACGTCCACAATATTAAGGCAAAAAAGATAAGTAATCTGACCTATCTTATCATAAGGCATGTAGAGAATATCTGCCTGATGGACTTCATTAGAAGTAGTAATAGAGCAAAAACTTGCTTGAGGAATAAATCTAGGACGAAGTTTATGTATCTGATGTACAGCCTGTCTCTCAAGCTAGTCACGCACCTCATCTATAGTAAAATTATATCCAGCTTTTAGAGAGGCTTTATGTAATTTTTTTACAGTCTTCTGATAGCCTGAAGACTGATAATAAATTTTGCGCAAAGCTGAAGTCACCTCTACAATTCACGTTTCACCAGAATCTATTGTGATAATAGGAATCAATGGGAGTTGAGCAGGTATATCTCAATTTACTAGACAGTAATTTAGAATTGTGAATAAAGTTGACTAAAGAGAAAACTATTACCATAAAAAATAAGGAAAAGATTCGAAAGCTTACAAATGATCTAGAACGATGTGAGTTATATATTAAATATCTTGAAAAAAATCTTATCTCATGAGAGGATGAGATAGATAGATTAAAAGCAGAATACCGCTCTACCTTACATAATCTCAAAAAATATTAGGATCATTTGGATCTAAAGGAGAAGGTATTAATCACTCAAGATAATCGAATCATTCTGTTAGAAAATACAGTAGAAAAGCTCAAAAGTCAAATTTTCAAGATATCACACTCCTTCGGTCAAGAAACTGATTGCAATAGCCATTTTTCTGAGTCTAGCGAGAAAAAAGTAAATAAGAGTAATAAACCTTCTGAAAAAAACATCAAGAAAATATGGCATTACCAGAACTTTTAAGAGATATTGCTACAGTTATAGACCGTGTTGAATTATATGTTAATGGAGATAGATCATTTGATCCCAAAAATACCTTAAATGGTATACAAATAACATTAATAACTATTCGTACCTATATGCAAAGGATATCAAATGAGACTTTACATTATCAAAGTTTGCTTAATATGGCTAATGGACAGGTCAATAACCTTATGAATAATATGGCAAATATTAGAAATGAATGTTTTCGAAGAGCTCAATTATTAACTTTAGCATATAATAATGAAGCAAATGAGTGTTGAGTATGGTAGCTTAGAACTCAGAGAGCAGAAAGATGTAACCATGTATTATTACAAGAAAAGGTAGGTCTTCAGTTAATAAATTGAAGGCGTAAATCTGAGGCTGACTTGGCAGAATTTAATCGGACCTGGGTATTTAATCAGTATCAAAAATGGAAGGCTAGGAAAATAAATTCAAGGCAAATTATTTTAAATTTACAAATTAATAATTCTCTAGGAAATATGGCAGAAGCTAGAAGACAACCGTTATACGATATAATAGCAACTATTTTTACAAAACATGATCAATATACTGGGCAGGAACCCCTAACGATTTACTTAGATAAAATCTGGAATTCTATTTCGCATTTAGAGCCAAATATGACAGCACATGAAACTGCCAATGCTGGAGACTTTAATGATGTGATTAAATTTGTTCTTTTAAAATCTAAGTTAGGAGGAAAATATATACCAGTTCCAGCAAATGATCCCTATACTAACCCTATAGCTCCTATTAAATCTCCAGCTACATTAAGAGCATGGATGCAAATAAAATATCAGCGTAAAAATATAGGTATCTAACAATCTGCAATTCAGAGATTATCCCAAGAAAGATTTTTACCAACAGATAGTTCTGACACATATGAAAAAAGAATTCGACCATTATTAATGGGTGTAGCAAATAATGATGCAACAGCTCTATCATTTCTAAAAAACCACTTATCAGGTGACTTCTATACATGGATGAAAATCGTTAACCCTGCTGATATAGATGCATACTTTACAGAACTAAAGAATCTATGGTTAGAACGTAATCCTGTTATAAGTTCAAGTGGAGTGGGTTACTATGGAATCGCACCTATTTAGCAAACAATAAAGACACCACCCATTCTGAAAAAAGATGATTTTAAAACACATCTAGCAAAAGATTTAGCATATGCTGGGATAGCAATAGATGATGAAACTTTAGAAAAATTCATTTACGAAGAACTTGGTAGAAGACTGGGAGGCAAAACAGCTTATGTTAGAAATCCCTTCGCAGAGCCCCAGGTTAGAAAAACAAATGCTACAAAGAAAGCTATTAGAAAGTTAGTACAAAAAGCATCAGTTAAACGAATTGTTCGTCTTTACTCAATCTGTAAAAAGGCTGGTCATACAAAGATTAATTGTTCTGGAGTCGGGCGAGTTAAAAAAGCTTAATCATGTATATGCTTTAGCGCCTTCGGCTTAAGATAAGGAAGAACCTGAAGATTTTGAAGAAGAATACATAGATGAGGAAGAAGTTGGTGAGGAGGAAGAAGTGGAAATAGAAGAAGATGATGAATATATTGAATATGTTGAATATGTTGATTAAAATGATGACGAACCTCAAAATTGCTATGCAACAAAAAAAAATTGGAGTGAAGTGGAGTACCAATGAAAAAAAGGCCAAAAGAAGGAGCAATCAAGAAGTCCCCTACTTCCAAATCTCGTGCTGAAAATACTAAAGTATCAAGCAATATAGTCAACCGTGACCAAAGGAATTCTTCGAATCAGGCGCTTTGCATGGCTACAGATCTAATGTATCAAATAGTCTTAAAATCTTCAATATCATCATTAGTCCCTTATTGTCCTAGAAAGATTCTTATAGAAATTTCGAAAGTTATTAATATGATATTCCCCAAATTAAAAGACTATTGCTTGAATATTGTTATGCCAAATTATACAGTTAAAAGAAGGGAATTAGCATGGAGGAACATTGAAAGTAATTTTCAAGACATCTTATTTCCGCTATTATAGGTAGTAAATACTGAGCAGAAGCTCTTTTAGATGTTATGAGAAACTCATGCGAAGCTTCTCACGACCCTGTTCCATCTCCTTTTCAGACAAACAATATTATGGAAATAGAATCTTTACTAGATAATAATCACTCAGGAGGTAGGCATACTTTGAATCATACTATTAAGGCATATGCGCAATGTCACTTAGCTGAAAAAAATAGTCAAATATATTGGCCTAAGCCTTTAGAGATAAATTTTTTACAAATAAAAGATGCTGACGATGTAGTAACTATCTTCTGTAAGGTGAAAAGCATAAATATACCCTATGCAATAATTGATAGCAGATCAGACTCCTCAATTATTTCTAAAAATATTGCAAAACATTTAGGTCTAAAAATAGATAAAAAAAAGATTCACAGACTTAATGGGATCGCAAGTAAGTCCCATTCCCTTGGTATGGTTGATAGTGTTCCTGTAACTATTGAGGATGGGAAAAATAGAGATACTATTCTGGATGAATTCTCTGTTGTCCCTACAGAATATGATGATAGTGAAAAAGAATTATCACTATTTATTCTTGGAACACAATGGCAATATCGTGTAGGATGGGAACCCTTAGTGAAGGGAAATTTAAGGCAAGCCAAAATGGAAAGACTATCACCATCCTTCTATCAGTTCATAAATCCCAGCGCAATGTCTTTACTGTAGAAAAGGAGGATCCCAAAGGGATCATTCATATAGAGCCAAAAAAAAACTAGTTGACCGTATATGTCAGTATTGCTTCAAGGAGTTCCGTTATCTCTGTAAATTACGAGAACATATGACAGAAATAACCAGTGCTCACAAATAATAGCTGACTGCTCACAAGAAGTAACTGACTGTTCACAAAAAGTGGCTGACTGCCTACAAGAAGTGACTGACTGCCCACGAGAAGTAACTGACTGCCTTCCGCAGGAAGCTAACTGTCTACAGGAAAAAAATATAATACCCATTCATTTAAGTCTTGCCTAGACACATATTCGGAATGTATATTTTTTTCAGATACTTAAATCATTCTTTGCTTTTTTCGCTTTCCAGTCTATAATTCAGTGTCGTGATGGGAAAAATATGAACTTGGTTCTATTATCACATCTCTTTCAACATGAGGGTTAAAAGAAATAATCTTATCATTGAGAGTAATAATCTTTAAGTCCTTAGCAAAGATAATATCCTCCAAATCTTTAGAATTGCGTTCAACTGACTTTTTATATCCTTCTTATCATTTTTAAGTTAGGAAATAGTAGCAGACAACTTGCCAATCTCTCTATCTTTCATAATTATAGATTTATCCAAAGCAGAGATACGAGATTTATATTGCTTCTCTAGCTCAGCTGAGCGTAAATTATGCTGGGATTCCAATTGATGTTTAAATGAATATGTCTTTTATTTCATATCTACCATACAATTATTATATTCACTCTCTTTACGAACCATAAGAGCATCATATTCATTTTTTAGACATTTGCGTTCCTTAGCAACTTGTGTCTCAATAGTTTTTTTAATATTATTTTCCTTCTGTCTTAGCAAAGCCTCACACTTCTCCAACTGTTTTTCTAAGCCATCCAATTGGAAAAAAGTATTAGTACTATCAGTAAAGGTATTTGTTTCAATCTTAATCTTCTGGCGATTTTTACTCTTATAGTACCTATTAACATTACTAGTAAGCAACTCCTCTATATCTGGACGAATTCCTCTAGCCTGTTTCTCAGATAGTGGAGTATTTTTGCAGGTTGTAAGTCGTAACCATGCATCTTTTTTTAAGGATTGGGGTAATTGATCAAGCAAACTATTATAGTGTTCATTGAAATGTGGTTGGCCAGACATATA